>JZKD02S1676015.1:182991-195641 GCA_000966675.3 Picea glauca
GGGCATCTGAATGCTCCTGAGCTTGTCCTACAAAACCATCTTCTGGTTTTGTTTTGGACTCTGGTAAAGCTTGCATAAAGACTCCCACATCTCAAATGCATAGTCTTTACCAGTCAAATGTGGAATGACGTGGTCTCTCACCCTGTTACAAATAGTCCTTTTCGTCTTGTTATTCCTCTTCCTGAACTTTGCCACCAACACGGGAGCAGTGACAGGAGGGATAACAACATGAGCATGAACTATATCCCATAGTTCAAGGTCCTCTAAGGTGAAAGTGATCCTAGTCTTCCAAGGGACCAGTTGCTAGCTCCGTTTAGCCTATCTTCTGTCTGCATCTAGGACACCGACATGGTTGTCCACTAAAGCTCACAATGATGCTAAAACTGCACAAGAGCATTGCCTCACTCCTGTCAACACAGGTGTGAAAAGAGGCACTAGAACTACAACCTCACTCATGACAAAACATCTGTGATAAGAGGTTGTCCAAAATCAACCACAATCTTGTCCACACAGGCGTGATAAGAGGCTGTCCACAAGTGTCAAAAATCAATTCTGCAACTATCAACAAATCTGCCCACAAACTGTCCACAAACTTTGTCAACACACTGTCCAAAAATCTGCCAACTTTCTGTCACAAAACTGTCCACTGAATGCACTAGAAATCAGCAAGTCTTTGCCACCAAGGGCTCTGATACCATGAAGAGAAATGAGGTACTATCAGGTTGCTAAAACTAATATGTCTTTGATAAGATTTTAGCTCTAAGTTTGAACATCCAAAACTGTCATTTGCTTCCTTTTAGGACAACAAACTGTTTAGTAACTTTCTGCTGATAATTTTTGTGGGTAAGTGTTCTTTTGAGGTGCCCTTGCAAGTGTTTTCATACCAATGATTAGCACATACAATAATACTCAAAACACATAACACTCCTCACAATCTTTACAACTCTAAATGCCGATCTACAGTTCTAAGCATGCATGAAAAACGACACATAAGTTTTTGGTCAACATGACCCTGAAAAAACCCTCATGGGGAAAACCAGTTTGGAGTAGATGTATATAGAAGGCCTCAAAGAAAAATGTACAACATAAAAAACATATACAAGTGAACCTGGTACAATAGTAGCCCTTCTCGGATGCCTTAGGGTCCCTTGAAGATGTCCCTGCTAGCCTCTTGAAGCAAGGCACCCTTTGCCTTGGTGCACCCCTCTTGCTTAGCTAGTGCCTTGACCTCTTTCTTTGTTTTTACCCTTTGCTTGTTCCTTTACCTTGCCTTGCCTTTGCTTTTCCCTTGTTGAAGTGCCCTCCTCTCAAGAGTGCCTCCTTCCAAGTGATGGTGCACACTTAGCTCAAGTGCGCCCCTCCTCTAGAAAAACTCCACAAATGAGCGCCCTCCTTCACCCTTGCGCCCTCTACACTCTAGAGTGCACCTAAGCATGGTGACTGAGTCTCCTCCATAAGATGGGAACTTCCCTCAAGCTAGATGCACCCTTCTTCTCTCAAGAATGCGCCTATCCTCCTAACAAATGCACCCCTACTTAAGGTGAATGTGCCCCTCCTCAAGATGTAGCCCACTCCTCCATAGAAGCCTCTCCATGCAAGCTACCAACAATCTATGGCTCCTCCTCAAGCCTTGGCCTCATGTGCTCTCTCCTCCTCAAGATATGCGCCCAAGAGCTCTCCTCCTTCTCCTCTCCTCTCAAGTGAAGAATGAATCTTATCTTTGCCCTATTTCCTCCTTTAGCCTCTCTTTGGCCAAACCCTAAAAGACCAATGGCCTAGATCCATTCTAGCCATGTCTAATCAATGGGTGAGATTTAATCCTAAAATCTCACTTAGGAAACCCACTTTCCTTAGTTTGCCTCATGTCCTTTAACTCACCCACAAAGTGAATTAAATGTCACTTTAATGTCTTGAGTGACATATTTCACTTTTGACTTAAACTCCTAAGTCAAAGTGAAATCAAAACATAAAGTAAAGTAATGAGGGTAATAGTCTCCCCCTTTGTGTTTAGAGATTCACAAACACAAGGGGACCACTTTCCAAGGTACCCAAATCTCAACACCTCATTCACCTGTAGCTTAAGGAAACTAATTTCTTT
This sequence comes from Picea glauca, assembly GCA_000966675.3. Classification (NCBI taxonomy): domain Eukaryota; kingdom Viridiplantae; phylum Streptophyta; class Pinopsida; order Pinales; family Pinaceae; genus Picea; species Picea glauca. The sequence continues at coordinate 185,090 of JZKD02S1676015.1, forward strand.
CCCTTTGTTGCATTTTTAGTAAGCAAAGCTTCCAACCTCTTTGCATCGATTACGAACACAACTTTCATCACCTGCCTCTCATCTTCCATGCAAACCAGTTCAATATAATAATCATTCAATTGGGTTTTAAAGAGCTCGAATTCAGTGATTGGCTCAACATTATTCTTGTTGGATCAACTAAAGGTTTGTTTGCAGCTTTGCAAGAATGTATTCAAAATTTCTCTCTTTAGTATCCCACAAGTGTCGGCCTTCTTCAATTTTTCGAAATAATTTTTGAGTGCATGCCTTGAATTCATTAACTTAGATTCCAACTTATTCAAGTGGGCCTTGAAGGACTTCTTGTTCAGCACACAAGTACTTATTTTTCTTACTCAAGAATGTTGGTTTTTATAGCATCAGAGGCTCAGTGTCTAGCATGTGAAATTCATCCTTGTAACCTCTCAGTATACCTTAGGGAGTTCACATTATGCACTAAATAATTAAAGTGAATGTTCTTTTGTTAATTAAGTTAAATGCCTAAGTTAATGGCATTAATATCTTAAGTGAGTGTTTGATTAAGTCATGACCGTTAGATCTAAAGTGAAGGTGAGATTAGATCTCAACCTTCGATCACTTTAGAGATCTAGGGTTTGATTGATTTACTCAAATCTCAATGTAATAAAATGCAGCCTAGGTGAGAGGAGAATACACCATGATGGTACAGAAAGAGTGAGTGAGCACTCAAGTGTGCCGGGGCATGGGTCGAGGAAAGGGTGCATGGGGCATTTAGGGAGATAGCAACCAGGTGGGCTAGGCTATCAGCTGTAGTTGTATTTCCTCTGAACAACCATTATCGCAAGATCGGAGCCCTAATTTTATAGCAATAAAATCATCACATAACTGGTTTTTCCGTGAGGGTTTTTCCATGGGTTTTACCTAAATCTCGTGTGCAAATGTTTTATGGTTTTTGTTGTTAATGCTTCCACTAATGTTTGTTAAGAACCTAGTTGTATTGTGATTCAGTAAATTAGTTTTGCTCGGAATTAACAATCGTGTGCTGGGTTATGAAAATTCAACATGGTATCAGAGTCGAGACTCTGAGGAAACCAGGTTGCACAAGATTGAGATTTGGCAGCGAAAATTTCAGATTTGCGGGAAACTCCAGGTTTACATATCTGTAGGGTTAATAAAAAAAATGCGTCATACAGAGCTTCCATACGAATCGTGGGCTGAGAAAATCTGCAAGATGCTGAGATCGAGCAGGGAGTGAGACCGTCTGTGGTCGTGTGAACCAGTTGCGTGAAGATTTGCGTGTGAGGTGAAGTCAGGCGTGAGGTTTGGCTCTATAGAGAACCACATCAGTCGAATCGGGGGCTCGAGAGGACAAGGTAGACGTCGTGTTGAGTGACAATGACAAAACAACCAACGCGCAAGGGGCTGGACCGATCAGATTGACAAAGGAAGGATTTGTTGTGAGAGTTGTGTTAGCTGTCGGATAAGAAATCACATGGAGGATCTGAGATGACGGGGTGTGGAGGAGGCTGTTGGGTCGTAGCTACAGCCTAGCAGATGACAGAGGAAAGCCGTAACCGCTGGGAGTAGGACATGACTGAGAAACGACCTCCAATGGTGAGAAATCGCTGCACAAGTCGCAAGTGGTGGAAGTTGTGCAGAGGACAACGAGACGACTGGGAGAAGAATCCGAGTGTGTTTACAGACTGGGCGCGTGACAACAAAGGAAACCGTTGGTGCTGTGAGGGCGAGTTGGTGGTCGAGTTGGTAGAAAATTGTGCAGGTGACGATCGACAGAGGGGCGAATCCATCCTGGGAGGCTCGCAAGGAAAAGACCAAACCAACAAAGAAGACTATTAACGCACAGTTTGTAGCTAGGATAAAAGGCTATAAGATAGAAGGCCAAACTGGCGTAACAGGAACCAATCCCACCCAATGTCACCACAATGGGATGGTTCTTTCTCTTTAGGGAGGTTAGGCCCAAGGGAGACGTCCCCGATGACCTGGGGTTTTGAAGAGGCAAAAGGCTAACAAGACCCAGATAAGGTTTCCCCCTTCACAAGTCACCACCCAAACAGATAGTCCGACCAAAGGCCAATAATGAAACAAAACCCCCAAAGAAGTGTACCTTCCTGGAACAAAGCAACAACAAATTGATATGTGCAAGCTATTCAATGGGTTAGTACTTCATAAGACTATCTGATAAATATATAGGCAATATGGCAATAAATGTTGACGAAGTCAATGTTTATCAATAACAATGAAAAGTNTGCCAACTTTCTGTCACAAAACTGTCCACTGAATGCACTAGAAATCAGCAAGTCTTTGCCACCAAGGGCTCTGATACCATGAAGAGAAATGAGGTACTATCAGGTTGCTAAAACTGATGTCTTTGATCAGATTTTAGCTCTAAGTTTGAACATCCAAAACTGTCCTTTGCTGCCTTTTAGGACAACAAACTATTTAGTAACTTTCTGCTGATAATTTTTGTGGTTAAGTGTTCTTTTGAGGTGCCCTTGTAAGTGTTTTCATACCAATGATTAGCACATACAATAATACTCAAAACACATAACACTCCTCACAATCTTTACAACTCTAAATGCTGATTTACAGTTCTAAGCATGCATGAAAAATGACACATAAGTTTTTGGTCAACATGACCCTGAAAAAACCCTCATGGGGAAAACCAATTTGGAGTAGATGTATATAGAAGGCCTCAAAGCAAAATGTACAACACAGAAAACATATACAAGTGAACCTGGTACAATAGTAGCCCTTCTCGGATGCCTTAGAGTCCCTTGAAGATGTCCCTGCTAGCCTCTTGAAGCAAGGCACCCTTGCCTTGGTGCATCCCTCTTGCTTAGCGAGTGCCTTGACCTCTTTCTTTGTCTTTACCCTTTGCTTGTTCCTTTACCTTGTCTTGCCTTTGCTTTTCCCTTGTTGAAGTGCCCTCCTCTCAAGAGTGTCTCCTTCCAAGTGATGGTGCACACTTAGCTCAAGTGTGCCCCTCCTCTAGCAAAACTCCACAAATGAGCGCCCTCCTTCACCCTTGCGCCCTCTACACTCTAGAGTACACCTAAGCATGGTGAGTGAGTCTCCTCCATAAGATGGGAACTTCCCTCAAGCTAGATGCACCCTTCTTCTCTCAAGAATGCGCCTCTCCTCCTAACAAATGCACCCCTACTCAAGGTGAATGCGCCCCTCCTCAAGATGTAGTCCACTCCTCCATAGAAGCCTCTCCATGCAAGCTACCAACAATCTATGGCTCCTCCTCAAGCCTTGGCCTCATGCGCTCTCTCCTCCTCAAGATATGCGCCCAAGAGCTCTCCTCCTTCTCCTCTCCTCTCAAGTGAAGAATGCATCTTATCTTTGCCCTATTTCCTCCTTTAGCCTCTCTTTGGCCAAACCCTAAAAGATCAATGGCCTAGATCCATTCTAGCCATGTCTAATCAATGGGTGAGATTTAATCCTAAAATCTCACTTAGGAAACCCACTTTCCTTAGTTTGCCTCATGTCCTTTAACTCACCCACAAAGTGAATTAAATGTCACTTTAATGGCTTAAGTGACATATTTCACTTTTGACTTAAACTCCTAAGTCAAAGTGAAATCAAAACATAAAGTAAAGTAATGAGGGTAATAGTCTCCCCCTTTATGTTTAGAGTTTCACAAACACAAGGGGACCACTTTCCAAGGTACCCAAATCTCAACACCTCATTCACCTGTAGCTTAAGGAAACTAATTTCTTTCCCTTTGTTGCATTTTCAGTAAGCAAAGCTTCCAACCTCTTTGCATCGATTGCGAACACAACTTTCATCACCTGCCTCTCATCTTCCATGCAAACCAGTTCAACATTATAATCATTCAATTGGGTTTTAAAGAGCTCGACTTCAGTGATTGGCTCAACATTATTCTTGTTGGATCAACTAAAGGTTTGTTTGCAGCTTTGCAAGAATGTATTCAAAATTTCTCTCTTTAGTATCCCACAAGTGTCGGCCTTCTTCAATTTTTCGAAATAATTTTTGAGTGCATGCCTTGAATTCATTAACTTAGATTCCAACTTATTCAAGTGGGCCTTGAAGGACTTCTTGTTCAACACACAAGTACTTATTTTTCTTACTCAAGAATGTTGGTTTTTATAACATCAGAGGCTCAGTGTCTAGCATGTGAAATTCATCCTTGTAACCTCTCAATAGACCTTAGGGAGTTCACATTATGCGCTAAATAATTAAAGTGAATGTTCTTTTGTTAATTAAGTTAAATGCCTAAGTTAATGGCATTAATATCTTAAGTGAGTGTTTCATTAAGTCATGATCGTTAGATCTAAAGTGAAGGTGAGATTAGATCTCAACCTTCGATCTCTTTAGAGATCTAGGGTTTGCTTGATTTGATCAAATCTCAATGTAATAAAATGCAGCCTAGGTGAGAGGAGAAGACACCATGATGGTACACAAAGAGTGAGTGAGCACTCAAGTGTGTCGGGGCATGGGCCGAGGAAAGGGTGCATGGAGTATCTAGGGAGATAACAACCAAGTGGGCTAGGCTATCAGCTGTAGTTGTATTTCCTCTGAACAACCATTATCACAAGATGGGAGCCCTAATTTTATAGCAATAAAATCATCACATAACTGGTTTTTCCGCGAGGGTTTTACCCGAATCTCGTGTGCAAATGTTTTATGGTTTTTGTTGTTAATGCTTCCACTGATGTTTGTTAAGAACCTAGTTGTATTGTGATTCAATAAATTAGTTTTGCTCGGAATTAACAATCGTGTGCTAGGTTACGAAAATTCAACATGGTATCAGAGTCGAGACTCTGAGGAAACCAGGTTGCACAATATTGAGATTTGGTAGCGAAAATTTCAGATCTGCGGGAAACTCCAGGTTTACAGATCTGTAGGGTTAATAAAAAAAATGCGTCATAAAGAGCCTCCATACGAATTGTGGGCTGAGAAAATCTGCAAGATGCTGAGATCGAGCAGGGAGTGAGACCGTCTGTGGTCGTGTGAACCAGTTGCGTGTGAGGTGAAGTCAGGCATGAGGCTTGGCTCTGTAGAGAAACACATCAGTCGAATCGGGGGCTCGAGAGGACAAGGCATATGTCGTGTTGAGTGACAATGACAAAACAACCAATGCGCAGGGGGCTGGACCGATCAGATTGACAAAGGAAGGATTTATTGTGAGAGTTGTGTTAACTGTCGGATAAGAAATCACATGGAGGATCTGAGATGACGGGGTGTGGAGGAGGTTGTTGGGTCGTAGCTGCAACCTAGCGAATGACAGAGGAAAGCCACAACCGTTGGGAGTAGGACGCGACTGAGAAACAACCTCCAACAGTGAGAAATCATTGCACAAGTCGCAAGTGGTGGAAGTTGTGCAGAGGACAACGGGACGACTGGGAGAAGAATCCGAGCGTGTTTACAGACTGGGCGCGTGACAACAAAGGAAACCGCTGGTGCTGTGAGGGCAAGTTGGTAGAAAATTGTGCAGTTGACAACCGACACAGGGGAAAATCCATCCTGGGAGGCTCGCAAGGAAAAGACCAAACCAACAAAGAAAACTGTTAACGCACAGTTTGTAGCTAGGATAAAAGGCTATAAGATAGAAGGCCAAACTGGCGTAACATGAACCAATCCCACCCAATGTCACCACAATGGGATGGTTCTTTCTCTTTAGGGAGGTTAGGCCCAGGGGAGACGTCCCCGGTGACCTGGGGTTTTGAAGAGGCAAAAGGCTAACAAGACCAAGATAAGGTTTCCCCCTTCACAAGTCACCACCCAAACAGATAGTCCGGCAAAGGCCAATAATGAAACAAAACCCCCAAAGAAGTGTATCTGCCTGGAACAAAGCAACAACAAACTGATATGTGCAAGCTATTCAATGGGTTAGTACTTCATAAGACTATCTGATAAATATATAGGCAATATGGCAATAAATGTTGACGAAGTCNTAGGATAAAAGGCTATAAGATAGAAGGCCAAACTGGCGTAACAGGAACCAATCCCACCCAATGTCACCACAATGGGATGGTTCTTTCTCTTTAGGAAGGTTAGGCACAGGGGAGACGTCCCCGATGACCTGGGGTTTTGAAGAGGCAAAAGGCTAATAAGACCAAGATAAGGTTTCCCCCTTCACAAGTCACCACCCAAACAGAGAGTCCAGCCAAAGGCCAATAATGAAACAAAACCCCCAAAGAATTGTACCTGCCTGAAACAAAGCAAAAACAAACTGATATGTGCAAACTATTCAATGGGTTAGTACTTCATAAGACTATCTGATAAATATATAGGCAATATGGCAATAAATGTTGACGAAGTCAATGTTTATCAATAACAATGAAAAGTTATAACACTTCACCAATAAATATTAGAACAACGTAGCATTCAATGTAACCAATCAACACCTTGTTCAATTAATGCATCAAACCATCATTCAATTGCCTTTTAAAACCAAACGTTGTTGCTTTAAAGATGAAATAACCAAAGATGACATCAGCAACTGGGGTTAGAGTAGTTAGGGTTTGAAATTCAAAGAGTTTTAAGAGTGTTGTGATCAACGTTTCACTTCAACATTAGAGAACTTCAGATCAATGCCTTAGGGTTTAATGGAGTCAAAGGTGACGGGCACAAAAGTTGAAGGATGACAAATTTCAAGGACTAGAGGGAAGAGTTTTGAGGTGTTGCTAAGACAAGGCCTCAAAATCAAAACCCTAGGGGAGAGAGGCTCACTACGGTGTTGCTACAGCAAGGCCTCGTGCTCTCTCCTCCTTCCAGGCAAAACGGCTAGCTTAGGAATAAAGTATATAACCAAAACAAGAGGGTTTGATGAGATAAGGTGTTGCTACAGCAAGGCCTTTCAGGAAACCCTAGAAAGAGTACGGCCCTAGTGTAATAAACCTAGGCCAGGGACGTCTCACTCTTCTTGACTTCAAACTAGTACAGCTAGCAAAGAGGAAGAGGAAATAGGAGTGTAGCTATGGCTAGGCTCTTTCTTTCCTCAACAATGGCTAAAGATTTCTCTATCAAGGGANTATTCTTTTATTCTTTTTTGCTTTTTTGTTCAAGAGCTAATCAGGGGACACTGCCTTGGCATGGTGACCAGAGCTGACAGTGTTACCCACAAGTACTTTCACAGAGATGAGAAGGCTGGCTCGTGACAAGACCCCCTTTCCCTTGGCCATGCAACCAAGAGTCACTGCCCTGACGTGGTAACCAGCTGGTGGCAATGTCATACTGCTAGGTACCCATGGTCCTAATAGGCTGGCTTGTGATGAGACCCCTTATCCTCTGACTAGGTCTTGTTTTATTGTTTTTTCTGGGTCCCTCTTGTTTCTTGCTGAGAAGCCTTTTATTGCTTTCTCGGGGATCCCTGGGCGAAGCATCTCAAGGTTTTAATTTTAGGCTTTATCTTTTACCAGCTTGCTTTTACCTTCTGGGCCTTTAGCCCCTTCTTCCTACGAGGTAAGGTGCAGTCCTGAAAATTGGTCAACCCAATGCCCGGACAAGGGGAAAGGGATAAGTGAGCGGGAAGTAAGATGAAAAGGTGGTGCTATGATGGGAGCGGATGATGGCTTTTCAGAAATCCCCCAGTGGCAAACCAAAACCTACAGATACAGGCTTGCAAGGGCACCCTATCAATCCCCCCAAACATGGTCAAGTGGGCAAATGTAAGATCCAAGCAGTTGTTAAAAATAAAAGGAATCAAATGCATACATTTAAAGGTATTAATGATCAAATGTGCCACATACCATGATGCCTGGACTAATTACCTCATGAAGCAAGAACCTCTTTTTATACAGGACCAAACCGACGGTGATGGATGCTATCGCTGCTGACAAGATAAAGACGATGGAAGAAGAAAAGGTGGGCCCTTCAGGGCCATGCTCGGGTCAATCCTTCTCTCGGTACTCCATGTCTAGGACCTATGGGCCTCGAGACATGATCTCCTAGTTATCCCTGAAAAGTGGGGATAACAAAGACCAAAACTGCCAGGAGTCGGGTCGTGGGAACGATTGTGGAGAGTGCATGCAAGATAGCAATCATCTAGCATCCAATTGGTGTGCACAGTCTACTGAGGAAAGAGAGCCCGGAAGGCGACTGGATCATGAGGAAATGGGGTGCGACCAAAAAAAATAGAGCCACTGAGCAAGGAGGTTGGGCACGGGTGCGCGAGCAACCAAAACACGTGAGGTGTTGAGCACCAAGCTGATTGGTGCGGGTTGTGGCAATTAAACAATCGACAATCTGCGTAGTGGAAGCAACGGGCAGACTGCCCATAATTTTTTGGGCAACACGCAAGTTCCCTAGGTAGTGAGTAAACAACCTGGGCAACCCAGAGAAGGACCTGAGCAACAACAGGAGACTGCAGGCAACCCCGAACAACTTCGTGCAGTGTGACTGGGCAACGGGCAACCCCGAACAACTTCGTGCAATGTGACTGGGCAATGGTAAGCAGGGTGATGGAGAATGAGGAGCAGGTAGCTTTGAAGTTTGAGCAACTCAGAGGGAGTCAACCTTCAGGTTCAGGAGAGAAGGAGCTACCTTCCAAGTCTGTCTAGATGAAGTCATGGTTCTAGATGTCCATGCAGGATGCTCAAAAGTAGGGGGCTTCTAGGAGCAAGTCCAGAGGGCAGTCTTCGATGTAGGGTCTGAGCGAGATGGTAGGGATTGCTTGTGCTTAAGAGGGGGCAATCGATCAGGAGGATTGGAGAGCAGCCACGACAACATATATGGTAGTGAAGATAGAGCCACTTCCAAGTGATGGAAGTACCTTCCTCACTAAAAGGGAGTGTTGGTTTTTGTAGCTTGGACATGTACTTCCACATAGGCTCGGTGTTTAGCCTGTGAAAGTCGTCCTTGTAATCTCTCAATAAATATTAGCAAGTTCACTTTATGAGCTAAATAATTAAAGTGAATGTTCTTTTGTTAATTAAGTTAAATGCCTAAGTTAATGGCATTAGTAACTTAAGTGAGTGTTTGATTAAGTCATGACTGTTAGATCTAAAGTGAAGGTGAGATTAGATATCAACCTTTGATCACTTTAGAGATCTAGGGTTTGATTGATTTGGTCAAATCTCAATGTAATAAATGGCAACCTAGGTGAGAGGAGAAGACACTGTGATGGTACACAAAGAGTGAGTGAGCACTCAGGTGTGTCGGGGCAGGGGCCGAGGAAAGGGTGCAGGGGGAAACTAGGGAGATAACAACCAGGTGGGCTAGTCTATCAACAACAATTGTATTTCCTCATAAGGGCCATTATCCTAGGATGGGAGCCCTGATTTTATAGCAATAAAATCATCACAAAACTGGTTTTCCCGTGAGGTTTTTTCCGTGGGTTTTACCCAAATCTCTTGTGCAAATGTTTTATGGTTTTTGTGTTTTATGCTTTCGCTGATTTTTGTTGATAACCTAGCTTGTGCTTTTAATTAATGAAGTGATTTCATTTGGGATTATTAGTTGAGTGTTGGGTTTGCAGGAAAATTAACAAGGAATCCCCTTTCACTGGCCATCAAATCAATCTTTGTTAGCGACTCTTCAATAATGCATTGCAAATCACTCGTTTGAGCATCCCATAAGACTCATAAGAAAACTTAGATAATAGATAAACACTTATCTTTGAAAGAAAGTTTGTGCAACCAACTGCTTGGGAAGGACGGTCCACCCAACCATAGACTTGTTGTTCCAAATCTCAACAACAAGTCACCCCTGAGTTCGGGATAAGAATCCACAAGAGAAGGGTGCCTCTCACAGTCCACTCCCAACTCAATATTTCACAACCCACTAGTATTCTCCTACAACTATCCCAAATTTCCTCCATCTCTCTTCCTCTTGACCTGCCCAACCCAAGGAATGCACTCCTTCATTACTCTTAGTCCATCGGGTGTCCCATTCATTTATCAGGGTCTCTTTGGCTCAAGTAACCAAGAATCTCTTTGTTGGGAACTCACTGCCAAGAAAACTACCAACAACCAACAAAAAACACTTGTTGTTACAATGCAACTCACTTAGAAGTTCACTCTTCAGGCTTGTAAACCTATCTCTTCAATTTCCGGTTCCAAAATGTTCCAAAAATGCTCTAACATGCTCCAAAATTACCCCAGACTTCCTTCTCTAACTTCAGTGCTCTTTTTCCTATTCTCCCCTTGTTGTTCATGCCCAGATTGAATGTAAAAATCTGCCTATTCCTCCCATACAAATTTCCTCTATTTTCCCAAGACATTTGACTGCTCACTCTGCCCAATGTTAATTGTACTTCAACCCCATGCTTCCAATAACTATGGGATGTGACTTCTACACCCACCCTCTAACATGTATCCAATGATTGGGCTCTCATACACTCAAATAGAAAATAAAAGGCTTTCCCAAATGATAACAAATTCAGAAATATGGGTTTGGCTTAATACCCATAAACCATTTCCCCTTTGGACCCCTCTTAGACTCTCTTAGACTCTCCTAGACATTCCCCTCTCTTGTGGATTAATCAACCCTCATCTCTGTTCATATTCCCAAGAATTGGTATCACATTATTTTTATTAAAATCATAAAATACATTTTGCATATTACATCA
>JZKD02S1676015.1:203805-225206 GCA_000966675.3 Picea glauca
TTGCCACAGTAATGACAAGTGATGGTCTTCAGGATTTTGGTGGCATCCTCATCATTGCTTGGACCAGGTTTCCTTGTCCATTTGCCTTTGCCTTTAGCTTTGGCTGCAAAGGCCTGCTCTGAACCCTTTGTCTCACTATTGCTCCCAAACTGCTTCTTCCACCTGTCCTGCTGCAAGAGCTTATTGGATAGCTCTCCAAACTTTAGGTCAACATCTGTAGCTGTGATGTTTAGGTCAACGTTTGTAGCTATGATGTTTAGGGTCTCAATGAAGTGCTCGTAGGACCCTGGCAAGCTGTTCAATGTGATCACCACCATGTTGTATTTTGCCATCTTCCGACCAATGGCCTCCAATTTCTCCCAGATGTCCTTGATCTTGAGTAAGTGCTCTTGGAGAGAGGCACCCTCACTCATCTTGATCGAGAACAACATATTCTTTAAAAAGAACGCTCAACCCTTATCTGAAATCTCATGGGTCTCTTTCAACTGTTTCCAGATTGCTGCAACAGTCTTCCCATTTTGAACCTCAGGTAGCATCTCATCTATCATAGACAATTTGATCAGCATCACGACCTCTTTGTCTTGGCCATCAAACTTGTCCTGGTCTTTACCTGCAACCGTGGGACGAGGACTTGTGCCCATAACAACATCTGACAGGCACCAGTACGCAAAAATGGCCAACATGTGTTGCTTCCAGGTATTGTAGTTCTTCCCAGAGAACTTTTGGTTACTTTCCAACATGATGTTGGTCAATGTAGCCATATATGATCGTAAAATATTGAACTTAGCAGATAAATAATGGCAAAATACCTGCAATCTGCCCTCAACCAGCTCCAAATCAACTAATTTCTCCTCAAATATGCTAACTCAAGAAATTAGCAGTAAAAAAAACGCCAAATCTTCGAAGCTGGGCACCAATCTGGGTAAGAACAGACCAATCTGGCTTTTAAAACCGAAAAATCAAATGAACCCGACTCCGGCTGATCTGAAACCCTTTCGGCTCCTTGAGTGTGCTACGCTGGCGATCCCTCGATCTGTCACTGCCGGCAGCAGTCCCTAGGTCTTCACGCGCTCCCAGACTCCATGGCCCTAACCTCGCTCTGATACCATGTAACGGAAATCGAGCACACACAGAAACCAAAATAACTTGAAAAGGTTATCTGTCTTTATTCAATCAATGAAATAAGAGAGCAAATAGCTTTCTTATATAGGTTACAATCAAGTAGAGTCAAACCACTTTATGAATGTGGGATAAAGTGAAAATATAACCTAAAAGCAAATATCTGACCTAAAAGCAAATAAATTAACCTAAAGTCACTTTGACTTTGTTAATGCCTAAGTCTAATTTCTAATTGACCATTATAAACTAATATTTAATTTAACAGATTGTAGTTCTTAGCTCATATTCTTGTGGCTCAGTGTTCCCCTTTCACTTGCAATCAACTCAAGGTTTTTTTGCAGGTCTTCCAATTTTCTCTTTTTAGTATCCTAAAAATGTCGGGTTTCTTCTATTTTTATAAGAAATTATCGAGAGCATGTTTTATATTCATTCAACTTCGATTCCAAGCCATTCAATTGGGCCTTCAGGGAATCTAATTCAGTGCCAAGCTCTGTGTTTTTTTTGCTCAATAATCCCCTTTCACTATCCATTAAATCAAGCTTTGTTAGCATCTCTTCAACCATGCATTGCAAATTACTCTTTTCAACATCCCAAAACACAAGAGCCTTGTTCAAAATTTTTAGCAACTCCTAAGTCATTCCTTTGGATTCGTTCAACTCATATTAAAATCAGTCTCTTCTATTCCAAATTGATAGAGATCCCTCTCATTTTTCTCCCTTGCATCTTCCATGCATGCAAATTTAGCATTACACTCACTCCACTTGGATTTCAAGGACTCGTGGGTATTTTTGTTAGACAACAACCTCCTTTCACTAACCATCACCTTGAGGTTTTTTTGCAAAGTCTATATGAGTTCCTTCCAAATTTATTTTTGGAGCATCCCATAGATGATGATATTTGAAGGGCATGTTGTAATCATGTGTTGAAGGGAAAGTGTCAAGAACCTAAGAGTCTTGCTCAAAAATTTTCTTTTCATCATTTCCGATCGTGTGGAATTGCCTTGCCTTAGCCACAATGGCTTGACCAACCTGTGCCTACTATGACTAGATTACGCTTTTTCACTTGAAGTATGCCCATAACTTTACTATAAGCTATAATAAGTTAGATGCACAACTAAGTCTAACATGACCTATTTCACCCAACAATAGGCACACATCCAACTACAACCTTAAGGCATCCCAATAATACTTATGCTTAGCCAATATTTCATATCTTAGCAAACACAATGCAAAGCAAGGAACATAACTTTCATATAAGTAAAGCAACCACAATACACAAGTATAGGCAACACCCAAGGCATATGCCTTAACTTTTTTATAGGAATAATGTTACATTGTACAACATAGGAGCATGGCCAACTACCTACAACTCATTTACAAAATACAATTACATAAGGCACAACTGCCTACAAGAACTTTCAATCCAACCCTTGAACCAACCACATGTTTGTCTCCTATAATTCTTGTCTTCTAATTCTTTTCACTCAACCAATGCAATTTGTCCTATTGTGTTGAACCCTAAACTTGGCACAATCACAGAGGTCTTTTACACTCCTTGTGAATGACTTCTTTCTTATGCCTTAGCACTTTGAGGCATCCTCTTTTTATATGATACTTGTTGTGCACTTGCAAGCCCCTTCACTCTAAGGTGGACACAAGTGTCATCCATAAACTTGCTTCCCTTTGGTGACTTGTCTTCCAACCATTTGCCCAAGTTGTTCCAAGTCACTCAAAGTCATCCCAAGTCATCTTAGGTATGCCCAGTCCATCTATTCGACTACACCCAAGTGCGTCAGAATGCGCCCAAGTGCATCCAACTGCACCCAAGTGTGTCCAAAGGTAACTCCAATGAATAAGGGATGCTTCACCCCTTGGGTCCACATGTCTAGCTTGTGCACCCAAGGTGTCCCAACTCATATAAAGGAAACATGGAATAGTTCACCACTCTGTCCATTGGTCGANTGTAGTTCTTAGCTCATATTCTTGTGGCTCAATGTTCCCCTTTCACTTGCAATCAACTCAAGGTTTTTTTGCAGGTCTTCCAATTTTCTCTTTTTAGTATCCTAAAAATGTTGGGTTTCTTCTATTTTTATAAGAAATTATCGAGAGCATGTTTTATATTCATTCAACTTCGATTCCAAGCCATTCAATTGGGCCTTCAAGGAATCTAATTCACTGCCAAGCTCTGTGTTTTTCTTGCTCAATAATCCCCTTTCACTATCCATTAAATCAAGCTTTGTTAGCATCTCTTCAACCATGCATTGCAAAGTACTCTTTTCAACATCCCAAAACACAAGAGCCTTGTTCAAGTTTTTGAGCAACTCCTAAGTCCTTCCTTTGGATTCGTTCAACTCATATTAAAATCAGTCTTTTCTATTCCAAATTGATAGAGATCCCTCTCATTTTTCTCCCTTTCATCTTCCATGCATGCAAATTTAGCATTACACTCACTCCAGTTGGATTTCAAGGACTCGTGGGTATTTTTGTTAGACAAAAACCTCCTTTCACTAACCATCACCTCGAGGTTTTTTTGCAAAGTCTATATGAGTTCCTTCCAAATTTATTTTTGGAGCATCCCATAGATGATGATATTTGAAGGGCATGTTGTAATCATGTGTTGAAGGGAAAGTGTCAAGAACCTAAGAGTCTTGCTCAAAAATTTTCTTTTCATCATTTCCGATCGTGTGGAATTGCCTTGCCTTAGCCACAATGGCTTGACCAACCTGTGCCTACTATGACTAGATTACGCTTTTTCACTTGAAGTATGCCCATAACTTTACTATAAGCTATAATAAGTTAGATGCACAACTAAGTCTAACATGACCTATTTCACCCAACAATAGGCACACATCCAACTACAACCTTAAGGCATCCCAATAATACTTATGCTTAGCCAATATTTCATATCTTAGCAAACACAATGCAAAGCAAGGAACATAACTTTCATATAAGTAAAGCAACCACAATACACAAGTATAGGCAACACCCAAGGCATATGCCTTAACTTTTTTATAGGAATAATGTTACATTGTACAACATAGGAGCATGGCCAACTACCTACAACTCATTTACAAAATACAATTACATAAGGCACAACTGCCTACAAGAACTTTCAATCCAACCCTTGAACCAACCACATGTTTGTCTCCTATAATTCTTGTCTTCTAATTCTTTTCACTCAACCAATGCAATTTGTCCTATTGTGTTGAACCCTAAACTTGGCACAATCACAGAGGTCTTTTACACTCCTTGTGAATGACTTCTTTCTTATGCCTTAGCACTTTGAGGCATCCTCTTTTTATATGATACTTGTTGTGCACTTGCAAGCCCCTTCACTCTAAGGTGGACACAAGTGTCATCCATAAACTTGCTTCCCTTTGGTGACTTGTCTTCCAACCATTTGCCCAAGTTGTTCCAAGTCACTCAAAGTCATCCCAAGTCATCTTAGGTATGCCCAGTCCATCTATTCGACTACACCCAAGTGCGTCAGAATGCGCCCAAGTGCATCCAACTGCACCCAAGTGTGTCCAAAGGTAACTCCAATGAATAAGGGATGCTTCACCCCTTGGGTCCACATGTCTAGCTTGTGCACCCAAGGTGTCCCAACTCATATAAAGGAAACATGGAATAGTTCACCACTCTGTCCATTGGTCGAGCGAGCAACATATGGCATTACAACCTTCTTCGGTAACCCTTCAGGCCCACCTAGGAAGCATGTCTAATGGCATTTTTAGGTAGAGGCCATACATTCTTCCCCACTAAATTTGTTGACATCTCAACAACATCCAACCAACACTTGCCTCAAGCTTATGCTTCTCGAACTCTTGAATCTTGTCTTCATACTAACAAAATGTCTCTTTCATTTCTCAAATGTTCTCCTCTTTAGGTTTGCAATGAATGGTTTTCCTAACAAGTAGTGCTTCCATGCTTGTAGGCAATGTACAACTATGGTAATCTCTTCCTCATCAACAAGGCACCTCCATTCACATTCTTGTAGCTGTATGCTCTCATAGGCCACTGGATGACCTTCCTGTGACAAAAATCCTCCAATGGAAAAATATGAAGCATATGTTTGCACTTCAAATGACTGTTCAAAGTTTGGTAGCTTCAACATAGGTGCCAACTTGAGTTTGTTCTTTAGTTCGCAGAATGTTTCAACACGGGTTCCAACACAAGTTTGTTCTTTAGTTCGCAAAATGTTTCCTAGAACTTTTTCATCCAACTCCAGGGTTTGTTCTTCTTCAACAAATCACTAAATGGTGTCAAAATCTTAGAGTAACCTTCAACAAATATATGCTAATAGTTAGCCAAACTAAGGAAACTTCTTACCTCATGAACTATTCTTGGCTCCTACTAATCCTCAATTTCCCTTATCTTCATAGGATCCAAGAAAATACATCCTTATCCATTACAATGGCCCAAGAATGAAATTTAGGTATGCCCAAAAATCGATATGACCCCAACAGGGGAATATATAGAGCTAAATGTATATGATATGAGCCCAATAGGGGTATATGGGGTTAAATGTATATGTATATGGGTAAATGTATATGTAATAATAGTCAGCCTAATAAAGGGGCCACACATGCAATGTGTGAATAGGTATATATAGAGATCATGTAGTCATTATTAGGGGGAATGTGATTTGAATGTATGAATATGTTAGGGTATTTGGAGGAGGTTCTGTTATTCTTTAAGGAGTTATTGTGTAACACATCTCTATTATCTATCTTGGAGTTATTCTCAACACTCACATTTACTATACATGGTGTGTACTCTAGTTTATTGTGCATAGCGAAGGAAAACCAACAAATGTGAGGCCATATCGATACCCTCATTACCATGAAAGATTTCAAGGAAGACAAGAAGATCAATATCGACATTATCAAGTAAGAAGACATAATACTCATCAATATTAATGGAATAGGGCATCACAAAATCATTATTCAACATGATGTTATTAGATACAAACAACTACTACAAATTGGAGAAGTTACAACAATAATACAAAGAATCAATGGAAAGAAAATTATGCAACAACCAACTATCAATGATTAAGACTAAAAAGAATTGAGTTTGGATGGATGGATTATCATCAATGGAAAGAAGAAAGCAAGAACATAAGAAAATCATATTACTTGGTTTCATCACATATGGCCCCTTTATTAGGACAACCACTATTACATATACATTTAGCCCCATATATTCTCCACTTGGGGTCATAACAAAAACACACTCAGACTTCTTCAAGTACAACTGGTTCTGCCTTAATGCCTCAAAGACTTCTGCCAAATGCTTCTTATGGTCTTCCATGTTCTCACTGAATACTACAATGGCATCAAGGTAGACAACCACTAACTTGTCCAAGAACAGTCTGAACACATTGTTGATTAAGGTGCAAAAGGTAACTAGAGCATTACAAAACCCAAAATGCATAACAAGGAATTCAAAACTACCATAACTTGTTACCATGGTTGTCTTTGTCTTATCTCTTTCTACAATACTTACTTGGTTGTATCTCTGCCTCAAGTCCAACTTTGATAAAACCTTGGACTTAGACAACTTTTCAAAGCAATCAAGTACCAAAGGTAAGGGGTACCGGTTTTTTATGGTATGCTTGTTTAATGCATGGTAGTCCATGAAAATCCTCAATTCTGGGGTGTACTTCGTCTTTTGGAAGATGACTAGTGCGCCATATGGTTACCTAGAAGGATTGATGAAGCTAGCATCAAAAATCGCAATCAACTGCCACCTCAACTCTTCCAAATTAGGTCCAAAAAGTTGGTATGGATCTCTAGCCAAAGGTTGTAGACCTATGTCAAGCTCAATATGATGGTCAATAGTGTGCCTAGGTGAGAGAAATTTAGGCAAGGAATCATGCATTCGATTTGCAAACACATTCGACATATTGACAAGTGTTGGTGGAATAGGCATCCCACTCCACCCTCATCCACTTCCCCAATAATTGCTACAAAAAGTTGTGACTCTAGGTGCCTAGCCGCCCTCTTTATGTTCAATGTGGATACAATCCACATATTTCCATCCAACTTTCTTGTTGTTGGGTGCACAACACAAGTATTTTGTCCCCCAAATATCACTAACTTGTCCACAAATGGCATGAGAACTAACTACGTTCTCCTTAGGAATTCTTGCCCAAGAATGGCTTCAAAGTCATCCATTTGCAATACTATAAATTTTGCATGGCCCTTCCATTTGTCCAATTGTATGTGAACTGGGGATGTAACCCCAAATTCTACCTTAGCCTTAGAATTGACTGCTTTGATTGAAGCAACGCATGATCCAACTCTAAGCCCAAGTTAACTTTCCAACCCCTTCTTCAATAAGTTGTGTGAGGCAACAAAATCCACCAATGCAGGTACATCCTTCCATTGCTGATCAAATCCACATAATAAATTTGATTGCTATTTTTCCCTTGGTTTCCATCCAAGGCATCTATCCGCTGCAAAGATTCCTCCAAGTAGGGATTCTCTCTACCATTTTCCATAGAAGCCTACTATGCACAATCTGTTAAAGGAAATGAACTGCAACAAGAAGAAACAAGAGTTTTACCTCTACTTGAAGTGGTAGGCCAATGGGTACCATGCACTTCCATCTTCAAAAGTTCCGTGGAGGAACACCTAGACCCATCTGCAATTGAACCCGAGACACTCTGAAGCGTGTCCTCTATGATTGTCATGTGCATATTCACTTGGGTGAAATGCACTCTAAGGCATGGTGGGATACCCAGGAAAGATTCCCTTGGATCGACTGCGACCTATAACAATAGATTAGTGTCATCCTCCGCATTCATCGAATATCCAATGTCTACTAGCACTGTTTTGGACAAATGTTGAAAGAGGGGTCACTCCTACACCTGTGATGCTATATGTTGCCTCCATGAGTGCCCAAGCCTCCCACGCAACTTCTTGGCTAAAAGATGATTGCAAAGCTATCTCAAACCAGTCAAACTACCCTCCCAACCTACTGCTTCCTTTTGGAACACAGTGAAGAGCATTCAACAAGGTTCCAAAACCAACTTCATGGAAACTTGAGCTTTGATACCACTTGTCATAGACCTAAGAGTCTTGCTCGATTCATCATCTCTAGTCATGCGGCATTTCCATGCCTCAGCCATAGTGGCTTGACCAACCTACACCTCTTCATTTAAATTCTGCCCATAACTTCACTTTAATCTATAATAAGTTAGATGCACAACAAAGTCCAACATGACCCAATTCACCCGACACTAGGCACATGTCCAACCACAACCTTAAGATATCCCAACAATACTTCTACTTAGCCAATATTTCTTAACCTAGCCAACATAATGCAAAGCAAGGAACATAACATTCATACAAGTAAAGAAATCACAATACACAAGTATATGTGGCACCCAAAGCAAATTCCTTATCTCTATTTATAGGAAGAATGTTACAATGTATAACAGAGGAGCATGAACAACTGTCTGTGGCTCATTTACAAACTACAATTACACGAAGCACAATTGCGTATAAGAATTATCAAACCAACACTTGAAGCAAATGCAGGCCTATCTCCTACGGATCTTGTCTTCTTCTTCTTTTCACTCAACTAATGCAATTCACTCTACTATGCCCAACCTTGAGGTTGGCACAATCACATAGCTCCTTTACACTCCTTGTGAATGACTTTTTGCTTATGCATTAACACTTTGAGGCATCCTCATTTTATATTAGACTTGTTGTGCACTTGCAAGCCTCTTTAGTCTAAGGTGGACCCAAGTGTCATCCATCAACTTGCTTCCCTTTGGTGACTTGTCCATTGACCATCTTCCCAAGTTGTTCCAAGTCATCTCATTCCAAGTCATTCCAAGTTGTCTCAAGTCATCCCAAGTCATCCCAGATCTCCCCAAGTCTTCTCGATCCATCTGACCGATTGTGCCCAAGTACATTTGGCTATGCCCAAGTACATCTAAAGGAAACTCAAATGACTAAGGGACGCTTCACCCCTTGGGTATATGCATCCAAATCATGTGCCCAAGGCATCTTGACTCGTATAAAGGAAACATGGAATGGTTCACCATTTTGTCCATTGAATAGGAGGGAAACGTATAGCATTGTAACCTTCTACGACAACCCTGCATGCCCAGCTAGACAACACGCCTACTGCCATCTGTAAGTGGAGACCTTATAGAAAGCATGACCTACATCTTACATCTAAAGACTCCTTGTTCGTAGTTCAATATCTACTTCCAATCAACCTTTGCTACATTCAACCAAATTTCCTCTATGATGCCTTTAGCGTTCTTCCTCTCRAGAAATGAAATGGATTTTACCAAGAGCATTACTAATACCTTCCAATGGATCAYATCTCTTAAAATGCAAAAGCATCTTTTGGAACCTAACCCAAATAGAGATAGAAGTGACCAATTGTAAGGACCCTCCTTGAGGTGCCATGGGAAGTGGCATGAGGGAAGGTGTGACRTGTAAGCTTGGCKAAGTGTGAAAAAYRAGTCTATATGWTTGGTTTCCTTGATGAATGACTCATGGGTGGTAACTGCAAGATGACTAGTACAATGTACTRACATGTAGGCCAAGGGGATCAAGTATGTCTAGCCAAGTAGGGTGGATCACTGATGAGATGTTGCATAAAAAGCTTTAGTGGAGGACRATGCAATTTAGCAACRTGATGGATTTTATGTTATCCATGGCAAGGCAACATCGTTGATGAGTGTACTGAAAGTATGTGGATACTTGGGAAAGTAGGGACATGATCTTTAGAGACTATYGTGTGYTGTCCTCGATGGATGACAACACAATCTCACATTGGGAAATGGATTATTCAAGTATTGTTGGCTCAGGGGAGGAAATGGTGCAACATTGTGTATAGTTTGATGGTGATGGTGTGRCRTYGCCTATGGTGAAATGAGCACTTCGACATCCTATACACTCTAAGGTGCCYGRCTTGGGTTTGATCAKGACATGTCGGTTAGGTGTAGTTCGAGTKATACACACGATTGATGGTTAGGCCTAAATAGCAAGGTGATGTCRATRCCATTCAATAACTAAGTTTCTTGAGTAGTATGAGACASTCRAGCAAAAAAAAAAGTCTAKCCTTGTGTGATAACAAYTATGTGGAGGAATCRCAAGACAATGACCAAGACTTCATGCACAAACTAGCTCAACCCATGGACCAAAKACCTAAACAAAAGATATCATATTTTTCTTCTATATAATAAAATTTCACTATGAAMAAACCCAAGCACRGTGATGGATGATTACAACATCCTCCTACAATAGAAATTTTCATGTTTTGGTTCAAATTGTAGGAATACATCYTAGGGATTTTCATGTTAAGKTTSAATTCATAAATGGAKGTCCAAAAGCCATTTGAATCATATATTAGTGTATGATCCACAAGACATCTCATCATAAGAGGAGATCRCGAGTTTATGTTTCTTTCTCCACAATAAAGCAACCTTTTACCACCTCTTTGAAGGATCGAGGAYTRGCGAGACTTTCTTGGGATACCATGAAAAGAAAACAAGAGAAACCAAAATYCAAAAAWCCAAAAAAAAAAGGAGTGGGTTAATTGGGAGYAATTTTCTCTCYYGAGTTAYTTTTCAGAYATGTTTTYGGTGGYYYGCTTTTAAATTTCCGGCCAATCCAGAAYTYTGATYGATTTTTTGAACATCTGGGTTGGTTTAAAATGGGGCAAAACTCYYGAGRTAAGRTTCTGAAATGCATAGAACTTTGATCCATGCAAAACTCAGACTACCCCTGAAAATCTGGCCRGATTCAAGCCCATTTTTTTTGCCCGAAAAAAAAAAMTCGAAAGKRAAGATTGCTCCCGAGTTAACCTACTCCCCCCAAAAATACCTRCAATGARAACGCACCAAACTCGATGCGATCCTAAAGTAGCTCRAACCGAAATGCTAACTTGTAAAGCTACATAATTGGAGCAGAGAATCTCGCAMCCTGGGTAKGTTAAAGAGAAAAAACAGCTTTGAAGRATACCAAAAAAGAAAATAAATCCATAYGGAAGAGATATGGACCCCATTAGAGAGAAGATCCRACGATAAAGGAGCACCAGGATCGAATTGGAAAATGTGAGATCTTGAAGCAACTTGGACTGAMAACYGAATTTGCAACATCGYAGAATTGAAAACTGAACTGMGCAAGAGAAAGAGAAAAACAATGGATAGAAAWACCTTYCCCAAAGAGCAAATTCAAAGCATGCYCTTAAAAAAGGAGAAATCCAACAAATATGAAAGAAATCAATCRAGCATTGAATCTGAGAGAGMTGGAGTGTYTCACTGTCATCTATACCAGTAAATGCAGAATAAGGGTTAAATAATATAATAACCTGATCCAAATATCTTATAATTATCTCAGATAATATGTGATATGAWTTTTTTTTATAATTATTTAGTACATATGATTGTTTTATGTTAKAGAGTAAATTAATAAGTGGACATATTTAATTTCTTTTTAATTTTTTTTWACATAAATTAAGTAGAATTTTTTTGAAAGGTTATGTTATAGTTCAACYTAAGTGARGGTATTTAGACTATGAAACTTTTTTCTTAAAGTTTTTAGTCAATTTTAAGACTACCCAAATAAAAATTTCAAWAAAAACTAATGCATAATCACATAATTTAAAAAAAWATCATTGAAAAGGTTGAAATTCTCCACTTATTAACTCACTCTTGTCATGCACTATGCTCACATTAAATTTTCCCTTAGCTTACCATAATTTCCAATGGTTTGTGCATAAGCTTGCACACTTCTAAAAAAGATGGCTAGTGAGTATAGTAGATTTGGGAAAAATAAATAACTAAAATGAGAATATTACAACAATGATGATGTGAAGTGGTTATAAATTCATGCCAAAGCCTTCCCTTGCCCTCATATTTCTTTCTTACTCACATGTTCCCTAAGTCTTTCATTGGTTTTTATTTTATAGTTAGCATTGGTTTTTTGTTTCCAATTTGGCAATCATTCCGACGTCTCTCCTCTTCCCTACCCTTAAAGATGACTTATACCTAATCAATGAGATTGATTTTTCCTTGGAACACAGTTGCTAGGATTACTTTTTTCTTAGTAAATACAATTCACTCCTAGATTACACACTTGGAAGAAGAACATCCATTGGCCGCATACATCATGCTATTCTATAATGGTGCTATTTGTGCCCTATACCAGTGACATGAATTTGATATTGATGAAGCCCTTTTCATTCCATGATCTATAATTTCTAATACAATACAAGGGCCTTGACAATCTATTGCAAATGGCTCACTCTTAATAAGATATCTCATGTCCGTGTTTTACCACTAGACTTATGATCTTACTAGAAACCATAATCATTTCATAGATAGTGGTGAATTTTTGCAAACCCTCTAAAAGACCGAAGATTTCAAGCTAGATGACTAGAACATGACTCCTTAATTTCCATTTCCCTAATCTTGGGTAGCTCCCACTATATCACCATTGATTGCATCCTCCATCTCCATGCTCACATTCCCACCAACTACTTGTTTTCCTTCCAATATTGCACCACTCTATGATGTGCCTTGACCATATTCATTAAGTTAGTTTCTCCCCTAACCAACTAGATTATGCATAGTATAATTCTATTCATTATGGATTCCCATTTAGGATGACATCCATCTTGCTATTGTTATCAATTGGTGTCATTTGTTCTAATATGTGACAATTCTATTCCAAACTTTGATCCCAATAGTCACAATGGTCTTCTTAATGCATACCATACATGCCTACCCAAAATTCCAAGGTCCATAAGTTGATTGAATGATTATTGATTCCTCATCGAAGCATCAAATGCACTTTTCCTCCCACCTGTAGTAGCCACTCTACAAACCATGCTCAAATTTGATGATATCATTAGAAAGTGCACACATTTTTCCTAGCGCAACCTTTATTTACATCATAACAGTTCACACCATACTTGCTCTATTTTGTAAGCTTAAAAAGTATTTGACAATAGCAGAAGTACATCATAAGATGGCACAATAGTAGAAGTACATCATCAGATGGTTGTTAAGGACCTAACCTACCTAACCCCTCAAGTGGGTAGAATAATATATTTCCATGTAATAAAGGTCAATATTAATAAGGCCTAGCAATAAGGAGGAATAAGTCAAATGTAAGAAGACCTAATAGAAGCTTCCGCTTCTAGAAGGATCTTCCTCTAGATTGTTCTTTTGGATAGATAGATTTAGTATAAATAGGAATAGAGGGTATGCAAATTTTTGTCTTGGATATTATTGTAATAGAGCGCTACTCTGCTTGAGGTTCCCCCCTCGAAGAGGCAAGTGAACGTTGCTCTCAGTAATCAAAGTGCTCTTTTTGGTGTTATTCTAGTATTATTCTGGTATTATTGTGGTATTGTTTTGGTTATATCATTGTTTCTCTGCCATTTCTAGCTAATTATTTATGTTCTACATACGATTTTATATCTGGAATACTCCAAGTGGTATCAGAGCACCTTCTTCGACAGAAAATTGTGGGTTAATTTTTTTCTAGGGTAGAGATGTATTCCGACGTCTTAAAGCTATAGATATATGTCGTTACATGCATAAACCTGCGGCCGATGATTCATACATGCATGAAATACAAGTGGTACTTAAGCACACATCTGTTGGCCACCCTTGTGACCCCTATTAGTACCCCTTCGAGTGGTAGCGCATCAGACAACACCTGCATACAGATCGACCTAGATTTCTTGAAGCCCTCCATAGATATACCGATCAATAGCCTAATTGTTATAGTGCCACTGAGAACACCCAAGAAGATACTTTCTAGTACCTAGGTAGTCGAGTAGATTGGTGAAGGGCACGGTCTAGCCTCCTTAGTTGGTTCCCTAAGATATTGGGCCGAGTACTACTGTTGGACCCCACACGTATATCAGATAGCTATAGCACAGGGAAAACCCTTGTCTGTAGAACCCTTGAATATCCTAACCCTTGGGACAGAAGCAAAAAAATAACAGATAAGATCTATTACTGCACATCTGTGTCTTATGCATTTGGGTTGCGAAATTACTACACATTTCTTCCTGTTAAGCATTTGGGCATTTTGTCACTGCAATATTCTTCAGGCCGGAGTATAACTCTGTATAGTGGTCCCGTCGGCACACTTATTTGGGACCTATTCCATTGGATTCCCCCTTTCTCCCTGATCGCAACCATAGCCTTCATTTTTAATCCTTTTTGTTCTAGTGGACCCGACCCCTTCCCAATTTCCCTATTTTTCTGCCTATTCCATTATATTTCCCTTCTCGCACTGATCGTCGTGGTACCTATCACTTATAAGTCCTTTTTGTGGTCCCACCCACCCATTTTTCCTTACTCGCACTTCCCCTTTCCAAATGGCCACCACTCGCAACCAAGAACTCCAAGCTTCCATCAATCAAGCCCATGCTTCCATCGAACAAATGACTATCTGAGATTAGCTCTACCAATTCCCGCATTGAAAAAGTAGAGCACAAATTTGACACCATGGAAGTCAAATTCACAACCCAATTTACCACCCTCCAGTTTGCTATCAATCAATTGTTGAACCGCCCTATGGGTCCTTCCTCATCAGACCAACCCGATGTTGTTGATTCCTCTTAGTCTCTGCATTTTCAATCCAACTCCTTTCATCTTGAACCCCGTCTTCCCCGCTTAGAGGTTAATAAATTTGATGGCTTCGATCCTATGGGTTGGGTCACTCAAATGGAGCATTATTTTTCTCTGCATGGTATTACTAATGAGTTGGCCAAACTTCGCTATGTTGTCCTCTATCTAGATCTTGAACGCTGACAATTGTGGCAATGGCGCAAAAATTCACATCAGGGGTATATTGCCTAGACCCGGTTTGTTGTAGAGCTTTATGCCCGCTTTGATATTGGTACCCACTATCTCAGTCATTTGACCAAGTTGAAACAATCAGGCATTGTGGACGACTTTATCACTGCTTTTGAGCATTTGGCCTTTCGAACAGAGGGCATGTTAGATGAGTTCTTCCGTGAATGTTTTATCAGTGGCCTCAAGGATGAAATCTGATTCTAGGTTCTCATGGCCCGCCCTCAAACTTGGTTGGAAGCTACTACATGTGCTAAAGAGGACCAACAAGTTATTTTTTCCCAGAACAAAAAACCCTCTTTTGTTCCTCGCCCTCGACCCACTAATCCTAACCCCCCTGTCACTCCCCTCAAGGTCTAAAAACTAACTAGGGCTGAAATGGATGAATGCCAATTGAAGGGTCTTTGCTATAATTGTGATGAAAAATATTTTCCGGGGCACAAGTGTAAGGAACACAAACTTTTTATGGCCATTTCCGAAGATGTTCCTGAAGATGATGTGACAGTTCCCCTTGTTGATGAGCCCTCCCTTCCCGATGCTACCTAGGAGCCTACTGACCCACTTGAAGTTGACCCACTTATTTCCTTGCATGCCTCACTGGCTTCTCTGCCCCAAAAACCCTCAAGCTCATTGGCTATATTAAGCACAAGAAGGTCATCATCCTTGTTGACAGTGGTAGCACCCATAATTTTATTCATTGTCGCATTGCCCAGGAAACCAATTGCTATATTCATGTTGACAATAATTTTCAAATTATAATAGCCAATGGTGGGTCCATGAAATGTGGTGGGCGTTTTGAAAATGTGTGTCTTCAAATTGGACATTACCACTTGAAATCTCATATGTTTTCCATTGACATGGGCGGTTGTGACATTGTGCTAGGTGTTGAATGGTTACGCACTTTGGGTCCCATTATTATGGATTTTAAGGAATTAACCATGCAGTTCCAACAAGAGGGAAAAATGTATCAATTCCAAGGTCTCATAGTTGGTTCTCCTGAGATCATTAGTTCCCATCGCATGGAAAATATCCACAAGAAAGAACACTCCGATATTATTGCTCAACTCCATTCTATTCAAGCCGCTGAGACACCCTCTGTGCATCCTGACCTCCAAGCTATCCTTTCCACACATCAAGTTCTTTCTTCCACCCCTCGGGGACTTCCTCCTTCTTGTGGTGTTCATGATCATTCCATTCCCCTTGTTCCCGACATTCTTCCTCCCAATGTTTACCCTTATTGTCATCCCTTTGCCCAAAATAATGAAATTGAGAAAATAGTGCAGGAATTGCTCCAAGCGGGTGTTATTCGCCCCAGTACCAACCCTTATTCTTCCCTTGTGGTCTTGGTACTTAAGAAAGAAGGTACTTGGCGCATTTGTTCTGACTTTCGTGCCCTCAATAAACTCACCATCAAGGATAGGTTTCCCATTCCTTCCATTGATGATCTCTTGGATGAGCTGAGTGGTGCTTAGTACTTCACTAAACTTGATCTGCATTCTGGCTACCACCAGATACATATGCAAGAAGCTGACATACCCAAGACTTCCTTTCACACTCATGAGGGTCACTATGAGTTTTTGGTCATGCCCTTTGCCCTATGTAATGCCCCCTCCACCTTCCAAAGCCTCATGAATCATGTCTTCCATCCTTTTCTCGACATTTTGTCTTAGTTTTCTTTTATGATATTCTCATCTATAGAAAAACTTGGCAATCCCATCTTGCCCATGTGGATCAAATTCTCCATCTACTCTCTCAGCACCAACTTTTCCTCAAACGATCTAAATGTGCCTTTGGCGCCTCATAAGTAGAGTACTTGGGTCATATTGTTGGCAAGGTTGGTGTCTGGGTGGATCCTAAGAAGATTGAATCAATGCAGGATTGGCCTCGCCTCAAGACTATCAAAATCTTGCACGGTTTTTTGGGTTTAACAAGTTATTATCGCAAATTTGTTCATAATTATGGGAAGATTGCGGCCCCTCTCAATACTCTCCTTAAAAATAATTATTTCACTTGGACTCTCGCAGCGGATCTAGATTTTCAAGCTTTAAAGGCGGCTATGTGTACTACTTTGGTCTTGGCCCTTCCTGATTTCACAAAGAACTTTGTCTTGGAGCAGTCCTTATGGAAGAAGGTAGACCTTTGGATTTTACCAGTAAACAATTGTCAGAATGCCATTTGGGCCAATCAATCTATGAAAAGGAAATGTTGGCTATTCTGCATGCAATAGATCTCTGGTGCCCTTATCTCCTGGGGAAACACTTCCAAATTAAGCTAGATCATCAAAGCCTCAAGTATTCTCTAGAGCAACGACCTTCCTCCCAGAGCAACAAAAATGGGTAACTAAGCTCTTTGGTTATGATTATGAGATCATTTACAAGAAAGGCAAAGAAAATGTGGTTGCTGACACTCTTTCTCAGAAATATGAAAATGAAGGGTCCCTTTTCTTCCTCTCCTTCATTGTACTGGATTGGCTCCAAGCTGTGTGCCAAGAATGGCTACATGATCCTAAAATCTCGCATCTGATCCAACAATTGCAAGCCAATTCTCCAATTTCCCCAGGGTACTCTTGGCACAATGATGATCTTCGCTACAAAGGTCATTTTTATTTAAGTAAACAATCACAACTTAAACCCACGATGCTTTCTGAGCTTCATGCTACTCCCACAGTTGGGCATTTAGGGTTTACCAAAACTTATGACCGGGTCAAACATTATTTTTTTCTGGGGTATGAAAAAGGACGTTCACACTTTTGTAGCAGAATGTGATGTTTGTCAACGCAACAAAGGAGAAACCATCAAACCTCCTAGCACACTCCAACCACTTCCGATTCCATCTGCTATTTGGAGGGACATCTCTATGGATTTTATTGTGGGATTACCTAAATCAAACAATAAGTCAATCATCATGGTGGTCGTGGATCATCTTTCCAAGTGTTAGCGATAATTCTTGTCATGGGCTCGAGAGCATTCGGGTCTGCAAGTTGCATGAAATGCTTAAGCGCAGCACGGGAGAATCCCTATTTTTCCAAGTAGCAGGTCAAGCGAGCGGGCAAAATGTCGTCGGCAGCATCCAAGGTCTATTTTGCAAAGCAGATCGACGGTCGGTGGGTAATTACAGTCAGCCGAGTCATGCCAAGTATAGCGCAGAAGTTTTCAAAGAGGTGAACGGTCAGAAGTCTCCGTGGAGAACTCGCGAAGTAACGAGGGCCGTTGATCGCGATCAGTTGATGCGTGGGTCCATTTCTTGAACTCGGGGTTCGTGAGTTCGGAGGGCAGACCATATCCTTTGGTTGCACAAGATCGCGAGTCGCGAGAATTGTGGAAGGGAAAAGAGCCATCGCCTCTCGGGATCTCGCGGAGGGATAATGCCAAGGTTCGAGACTCCAACTCGCGAGGTCGCGAGTTGCAAGAGGCGCTAGCACTTAAGCCTTAGTCGACGGTTACGCATGGAGGGAACCAACAGTAAAAAGAGTTATACAGTATTGCCGAGAAGATCTCAACCGTCCATCTAGAGGGACACGTGGTGCGCAATTAGGCTCCTCACCTTTTTGCCCATCGTGACTTTGAAACAGAAGGTCTAGCTCCTCCCAATCGCGAGATGCGAAGTGCCGAGGGCATCCGGGACTCGGGCCCACAACATTGCCGAGAAGATCTCAGCCGGCCATCTGAAGCAGACACCTAGCGCGCGATTGGGCCCCTCGCCTCCTCGCCCCTCGTGACTTTGAAGAACGAGGACCAACCTCCTCCCAGCCGCGAGACGCGAAGTGCCGAGAGAATCTCGAGCTCGGGCCCACAACATTGCCAGGAGAAGTAAGAACCGTCAGATCTAGAAGGACACGCGATGCCAGATTAAACCTTCTCGGCATATCGCTCATCACGATTTCAATCAGCAAAGGTTAGCCCTTTCATATTCGCGAGCGCCGAAAGCATATGGTCATAGCCCATGGTCACTTGGGGAGAGGAAGGGGTTCCATAAAGAAGGCTCGAGGTGCTGAGTTCAGTTGTAGAGGGGATCATCGTGACCTCCAGGCGCCATCGGATCCGATCTCCTTACTGTTTCTCACCTGGAGTAAATGATGGCAGGCGCGGGTGGTTGAGACTTCCTCTCATTCATTAAGTGAGGGAATGGAGGTTCTGGCAAGCCATCTGCCCGAGGAGGTCCTGTGTATCGATTTTCCCAGAGAAGCCATGCCAGAGTCCTCGACTCAACAAAAAAGTTTGCGCACGCTAGCCCAACACTTAATGGCTCAGCTACTCTCCTTACAAGAGCCATACTTAGTTAAGATGGCGCTTAAAAGAAGACATCAGTACGAGTTTGACTGAAGGGACACCCAGCTTTGAGTGACTGTACACGCCTCTGTGAGGTGAAGTTTCCTGAGTATATAGACTCAGTTTTTGTATTTTGTAAGTATCAATGGTTGAGCAGTGCTCCCGGTTGTAAAGTTTTAATGAAGCACTGTTACTCTGGTTATGTATGAACTTTTGAGACTTCTTGTCTTATGAATGCCAGTTCCTTTTACGTCTTTGTTACACTGTGTTAGAGAAACTCGGAATTGGAGGATCCAGTCGAGCTGTGGCTATTATAGGATGATGTTGTAATGGATCATTGTAATAGTTGCGCTGTCTCTAATCAGTTCCTGTGATTTTCCCAACACTGAGCGACTTGGAATTGGAGGATCCAGTCAAGTCCACCTTCAGTTTCTTGAGGCCCTGAACCAAGCAGATCTTGCATTCAGAGTCTTTCTTCTACAAACTGCTGAAAGCCTGTTGCCCAAAGCTGTATGTTCACCTTTCTTGATAAGTCTTCCATCTACTCATCTTTTAATCAACCCACTGGCTGAAGTTAGATCAAGACCTCCTTTGTCCCATACATGCTAGACCCAGCCTCTGAGTTAGAGTGATATCTCCTCGAGCCTTTATCTCCATTTGATCATCCCTCTAAAAAAAAAAAAAAACGTGACATTAAACTGATGGGTGTCGGGCTCTGCTCCTGCAAGCAATCCAGGAGTGACTTCTGACGCTAACAGGTTCAACTAGCCACTGGAACCAAAAGAAGGATCAATGAGACTGTTAGAAATTGTCCAATAAGTCTTAATGGAGAGAGTACTAATATTGACCTAAATATCATACCATTGGGATCTTATGATATCCCAATCAGAATGGATTAGTTGGACCAACATCATATTGTCCTAGATTTTCATAACAAGGCATTTATGTATCTTGATGAAGAAGGAAAAAAAACACTGTGAAAAGAATTCCAAGGCCCATTTCTATAAGGAATATTTCAACTTTACAAATGAAGAGGTGTTTTAGGAAAGGATGTCAATTGTATGCAGATCATGCAGAAGAACAAAAATTGACCAAAGGGCCAAGCCTTGAAGATTTGTCAGTATTGCAAGAGTTTGAAGATGTATTCCAAGAAATACTAGGATTACTACCAAAGAGGGTGTTGAAACAGACCTTGAATTTTTATTTTTAAAAATAAAAGATTTGTATTTTTGAGTCTTTATATTTTTTCAAATTTCCTAAAGAAAAAATTTCATCACCGATGAATTCACGATGCCTTTTTTGGTTTATTTTTGGACAAAAAATGATAAAAATCTAAATGAACATAAGATTTCCAACACTTTTTCAAACAATCTTTAAAACGGGCAGTGATTTAAATTTTAAGGAATTTTAATTTAAATCGGAATATCGGGATTCAGAGTTTTGCATGAACAAATGTTTAATGCAAATTGAATTGCGAAATCCCGATTCCCGATTTCCCGACGCTTTAAAACTCAATTAAAATGTAATTTAATTAATTCAGAATTAAAAAGGGTTTAAGCATTAAGTTAATCACATCGCGAAATCGGGATTCACGGTTTTGTGAAATCAAATAATCTTGTCATCGAGTTTCCCAATTTTCCGATTTCCCGATACAGTTAATCCTTAATTAAAGTTTTGAATCGATTTAATTACCGCTAAGAATAATTAACTGTTAATTAATTACATCACGATATCGAGATTCGCGGTTTGCTGAGAAGCATGTTTCATGCCATCAGATTTCCCGAAATCCTGATCCCCGATCTTCCGATTGACGAAATCCCGAAAAGGTCAAATCTTGATTAATTAATATACTAAAAACATTTTAATTTAAATAATACATCGCGATTTCGGCCATCGGGGTTCTCTGATGACATTTTTCCTGGACATCAAAAGTGTCGAAACTCCGAAAAGTAGGTTTTCAAATTTAATTCAAGGTTAATGCTAATTAATCATCCTTCTAAATAGGGCTTAAAATTAAATTTTCTTCGGATTTCTTTAAAGCGTCATTCTCTGATTTAATAAATTTCTATTATATTTGAAAACACTAAGAAAGCATAAGTACAAACTTTAAATGCATATCTTTGGAAATATCTTTTGCATTTAAGATCCTTAATTTCATAACAGAGG
>JZKD02S1676015.1:228922-242945 GCA_000966675.3 Picea glauca
ATGAAGTACCTGAGGCTCCTAAGGTCTTGGTAAACTTTTTAGGGAAATATGTTCAATGCGTTGAAACAGATAAAGAAAGTTCATCAACGCAAATTTAAAACTTTGTAAATATTTTATTTGTTTTAGAATTTTGAAAGAAAATTGTAAACAGTTGACATTAGTCTATGTAACCGTAATATTAGGAAGTTGGTTAGTTACCAACGAAAAACTTTGATAGAAAGGTATAAATATAGTTTCAGAAGGCTGAAAAGGGGGCTTCAGAAATTTTGGAGAAGGCCATTTTTTGTAATATCAGCTTTGAAGTTCATCGGAATATAAACCGCAAACAAGATTCTGGATCCTGCAATTTTGTGACTATGTTTCTTCCCCTGTTTATCACGCTTTGTTAAATCTTCCTCTTAATGTGTGTTTCTAACGAGTAAATTAATTTGAAGTTATATACATTGTTGTCTATTGTTTCAAATTGGTTTGGATGTTGAATGTATTACAGTCTTTCCTCTGAAATTACTTTAGTAATTTTAAGACCTGTAAACCTTATGTTCCTTAATATTTAATTCTGTTAGAAATCTTGTTTTTCTTTCATCGTTGTTAATTGAAATATAAGATTCTTTCTAGATAAAATCCTTATATTTCTCTGTTTTGTGTTTCATTGTTTACAATTTCAAAATTGTTACAAAACCAGGAAACGGCCTTGAATGTGTTTTTACATTACTGTTTTAGATTTCAAAGTTATTTTTATTAATATCTTCTCTGAAAGTCTGAAGTAACCAATTGATAAAAAACCCATTTACAAAACCTTTAAAATCCTATCACCCATGACAGTCTCTAGTGGTAGACAACCAAACGTAGAACTTGGTCTTCAGGATCAAACCAGCATTGCCCTAAACTTATTTAATACTATTCTGCAAACAACGACCAATAGGGCTGAGTTAGAAATATCGTGGGTTGCTATTGAATGTGACATTAGCATCCAAGAGCAACGGGAAGCAAGACAGAGACAATTGAGAAACTGAATATGATCTAGTCTTTCTTTGTTTCTTTATTTTAAAGTCCTCTTATAAAAATATTTTTCGGATGCCTTGACGGTATGTTTTATAGCCTTAAAACATAAACTCAGGAACAACAGAGGGAATTAATTTTTTCTATTGATTTAGTACCAAGAGCGTCCCCCGTATCGAAAACTCCTTACATAATGAGTACACCAGAATTAAAAGAATTACAAATGTAACTAGAAGAATTTTTGAA
The DNA here is from genome assembly GCA_000966675.3 of Picea glauca. Lineage (NCBI taxonomy): Eukaryota > Viridiplantae > Streptophyta > Pinopsida > Pinales > Pinaceae > Picea > Picea glauca. The sequence continues at coordinate 230,168 of JZKD02S1676015.1, forward strand.
GAGAGGGTACATACGCCCACGTGTTTCACCTTGGGAAGCACCAATACTCTTCGTCAAAAAGAAGGATGAAACATTGCAGTTGTGTTATGACTTTAGAAAGCTAAAGAAATCCACTGTGAAGAACAAATACCCTCTACCCAGAATTCATGACCTCTTTGATCAACTAAGAGGGACAAAGATATTTTCAAAGATAGACTTGAGATCCAGATACCACTAGGTAAGAATCAAGGAAGAAGACATCAATAAGACAACCTTTATAACCCGATATGGACATTATGAATTTGTAGTGGTGCCATTTGGACTGGCCAATGCATCAAGTGTCTTTATGTGCTTAATGAATGACATATTCAAAAATTATCTAGATAAGTTGTCATTGTGTTCTTGGACAACATACTTATCTATTTTAAGTCCAAGGACATCACTTGAGGTTGGTGCTACAAGTTCTAAGGGAACATCAATTGTATGCCAAGCTAAGCAAGTATTATTTTTACCAAGAACATATCCATTTTTGGGGCACATTAGTTCATTAGAACAATAGATCCAGAGAATATTGAAGCCATTAAAGGATGGCCACCACCCAATAATGTTTCTGAAGTCAGATCTTTCATGGGATTAGATGGATACTACAAGAGATTTATAGAAGGATTATCTCATGGGAAAGAGATTTAAACTAAGGATAGACCATAGTGGTTTGAAATATTTTTTTGAACAACCAACTTTGAATGCCAGACAGACAAGATGGTTGAAATTTTTAAGTGAGTATGAATTTGACATCAAACATATCAAGGGGAAAGAAAATAAAGTTGTGGATGCATTCATCAGAAGAGTACATCTCATGCATACTACAACCATTAGTATGCATCAGTCATATTTAAATAACATAATTTTAAATGTTGTTGTTACATACTAGCGTTACTTACAAGTAAAATAAGGTTTACATTAGGAAAATGTACAATAGAAAATTAAAGAGTATGAGATGAAGGAAGATGGATTATTTATGCATAAAAATATAATTTATGTTCCTAGTTCTAAGGAACTTAGGAATTTAGTAATAAAATAAATGCATAATGCTCCATATGCCGGACATCTTGGTTACTAGAAAACAATTGCAACAATAAGAAGCCAATTATTTTGGACTTGAATGAATACGGATGTTGTTGATTACATTGCCATATGTATGGAATGCCAAAGAGTGAAGGTTGAGCATAAACACCGAACGAATTTGCTACAAACATTACCAATTCCAGAGAAGAAATGGGAAGTGGTAACCATTGATTTTATCACTAAGTTTTCCAAGACAACAAGGCAACACGATTCAATAATGTAGTGGTTGATAGATTGACAAAGACTACTCATTTTGTTCTACTGAAAATGACTCATACAATAGTTAATATTGCACAAATTTACATAAAAGAAATTACTAGGTTGCATGGAATACCTAAGGAAATTGTTTTAGATAAAGACACAAAGTTTACTTCAAATTTTTGCTTTAGCATAACATACCATCCACAGTCATTTGGGCATATATAGAGAGTCAACCAAGTGATTGAATACATGTTGAAAATGTATGTGATGGATAAGCCATCTAAGCGAGAATATTACTTTCATTTGGTTGAGTTTGCCTATAATAATGGTTATCAAGCTTCATTGAAGATGAGTCCATTCAAAGCTTTGTCTGGTAGGAAACACAATACTCTAGTGAGTTGGGACAACCCACCAGAAAGAGTAGTAATTGGGCCAAAATTGCTCAAGGATATGGAAGACCAGATGATTAAAATTAAGAAAAATTTGAAAGCTACACAAGATAGATAGAAGAGTTATGTACATAAGAATAGAACTGATAGAGAATTTAAAGTGGGAGAACACGTGATTTTGAAAGTGAATCCCAAGAAGAGCTCATTAAAGTTGGGCAGTTGTACAAAGATAACAACCAGATTCTGTGCTCCATTTGAGATATTGGACAAAATAAGGCCAATTGCATGCATGCTTGCATTGTCTGCTTCATGAATGTGCATAATGTATTTCATGTATCTTTGTTGAAAAAGTATGTACATGATCCTAACCATGTGATTGATTGGAATTTGATTTGGGTGGAACTATAAGGAGACTTTTAGGTCCAGTCGGTGCACATATTGGACTGAAAAGTCAAAATGATCCATAATAGAGTCATAGAACTGGTAAAATTTTAGTGGACCTGCTACGGTCCTAAAGATGCGACTCAGGAGAATGAAGATGCCACGTAAGCAGAGTACCTGCAAATTTTTGAAGAATTTTGAAATTTTAATTTTTGTTTTGTATATGCTCTAAGGACAGTGCCAAAATAAGGGGGAGGGGAATGTGATACCTTGGTTTTGAGTCTCCAGATTAATAATGGATTTTGTATATTTGAAAGGGTCATGAGTGCCTAGGAAATGTAAGACTTTAAAAATTGCAAATAATAAAAGACATAGCTGGTTACAAGACAGACAAGGACAAGAGTTATAGGAGGCTATGATTCCACGAGAGAGTGGGCTAAAGGGGCTAAGTCTTTATATTATTATTATATTCACCCATCTTGATTTTTATTTGGGAAAACTGTTTACATGAGCTTCTTGGGGGAAAGGCCACATGGTTCTTGATTTTCATGTAAATATATAAACCCCTCTTTTGGGCTGTTTGGGGGTTCACTCTTTCATTTTGGTTTCTCATTCATTGTTTCTCATCATTTGGTTCATTCATTCATTTATTATTCCTCAATTAATTCTTATCCTTCTTGGGACATGGGGACGAATTGTTGAGGAAAGGAGCCATTGATTTGTTGTCTATAGTAATTACTAGTGTATTCTATCCATGAATTGGTGCATGCATGCCTAGGATGCATTGACATGTGTTAAATCTTGTTCGCAGCTGTGAATCCTTATATTCCCATCATGTAAATTCTTGACCAGATGCACTAGAGCCCTGGAAAGAAGTGGATAGCCCAAGGGATTGCATGGCAGTGAAGGGGGTTCATTGTCTTTGGGTGGTGTAGGTTGGAGAGAAGAGAGCTGATGTACTTTGGATTGTTGTGTGTTGAGAAACATGTGAGAGATTGAGTGCTTACTGGTTTGGGAAGTTGAGTGTTGCTCTAGAACCCATCCTTGTGGATTCACAGCCCTGGCTCGGGGGTGACCTATTGTTGAGACTTGGAACATCAATGTCTAAGGTTGGGTGGGACATCATTGGTTTGCAACCAGTTGGTGATTGATTTTATTAAAGATAAGTTCTCTTTGTCATGTATTCCTCTGCTTGTGTATTTATTTCTGCTGTGTATTAATTATTATATATGAGATATGTATTTTTAATGTGCCTACTTGCTGGTTATTGTTGTGCATGGCATGATTAAGCATTATTTTTATGTCTAGCACGAATCTTGATTATTGCATCTGTGGTTATTGCATTTCTTTCATGCTTATTTATTAATAAATTGTTATCAGAATTCAAAATTAGTTCTTGAAGCATGATTTGAAGTAGTGTGGCTAGGTATGTTACAGTAATAAATCCTTATTTGTTATGCTCATGAGTTTTGAAAAGGAATTAATAGAGAAGAAGTATGAAGTAGCATAGAAGGATACTGTGTTCATTGTAGACACAAATTTGATTGATTATCTTCATTGCACTCATTGTAACATTAGAAGAATTAATACCCCATTTTGAAGCCTAACATTTCAAATCTCTTATTAATGACACTTGAAAACAAATAACAATGTTTTTTCTTCATTCTCATGGGGCTATACTTTTCATTCCACTTGAGCATTCCATACCACTCAAGAATCCTAGTCACCATGCAACACATGTGTGACGTTGCTAGTTGGGCATGTCCATCAACCAAAAGTATCACTTGGACTACACCCACAGGGTCTCCATTCAGTGAATCTATGGCATAGCATGTGCATTCATTGGATATTAAATAATAAATCTAATTTCACTAGATATTAATTAATACCTCCCAAAATCCTCTTGTTGAAACCCCCTCCTATTACATCCTTCGAATGAAAAAAAAAAAAAAACTATTTTTACTAGATACCCCTTTGAACACCCCCAATACCTATAAAACCACCCATACCCTACATCTCCCCTCCCCAAATACCTACAATATATTGAGTCCATTTTTCACAATTTTAAACCCCGCTTTATGAATGAATGTGATAAGATATTGGTCAAGAAGGTGAAGCCCTTGTGACTACACCTATCCAACATGTCCTAACCAAACCCAAGACAAGCACCTTATAGTGCGCGGAATTTTGAAGTGCTCATTTCACCATAGGCAATGTTTCATCATCACCACCCAACCATAGGTGACCTTCTATCGCCTCCCTTGAGGTAGTCACACTTGAACAATTGAATACACAATGTAGGACCATGCTATCATCTGTCTAGTCCAACTTGTGATAGTCCTATGAAGACCATGTCCTTGGAGGAAACATGCATTCACATACCTTTAGTACACTCATAAATGATGTTTCCTTGCCATGAATAACACACTATCCACCACATTGCTAGATTGCAATGTCCTCTTCCATTCTTCCATTGCAATGCCTCATCGGTCATCTTCCACTACTAAGCTAGACTCCTTGGTCCTCCTAGTCCACACCAAATGGATGCATCATCCTAACCGTCTCATAAATCACAATGAGTCAGTCACCAAGGACAACACTCATATAGAATTACCCTGCACCCTTAGCCATGTTTGTGGAACATACCCTACATCATGCCACTTCCATTGGCACCTCAAGTAGGGTCCTTACATTCTAGCCAACTTGAACTGTTAACATCCTCATCAACACAACTCTAGAAGATCCTTTTATGAAAGGGGTGTTGGTGAGTGAAGGGACACTTCTACAATTTCCACATTTGAACATGGCTCTGATACCATTTGTTACAAGGTTGTACTTTTCATTCCACTTGAGCATCCCATACCACTTAAGAAGCCTAGTCGCCACGTAGCACTAGCGTGACCTTACTAGTTGGGCATGGCCATCAATTGCAAGTATCACTCGTGTTAGCACATAGGATGTATAGGGGTGTACACAAGTTCCTTATGTCCTATTTAACTGTTTGAGGGTCAAATCATGTGTCAAGTCGACCTACTGCAAACTCACCTAAAAGTTCGCAACAAATCAGGAAAGTACCTCATGCACTAATCACATATCATCATGCTTTGGAAACATGGCAAGGGGTATCTTATTGTTTTCAGTGATTGTAGCAGGTTCTAAAAGGTTTCCCAACTTATTGTGCAAGTTTTAAAAGTTGACATAAAATGTTAATGTAAAAATGCACCTACAAGAAAGTTCATAGTGCGTGTTGTCAAAGGCGCTATGAACTAGTAGTTTTGGGACAATTTGTAGCGAATTAGTACACAACATGGTCATTTTTTCATCATAAATTTTAAATGTCAATTTGGGTTCCTTTTAAATTTTTTGTGGAGATGAATCATTATATTATTTATTGCTGACCAAAAATCAACCTGACCCAGTTTGTTGTTTGGGATAAAAATTGAAATCATCACCTACATGAAATTTCGCAACGCGTGTTGTCACAAGCACTACAAACTCTAACAATATGATAAATCCAAGCTGTAGGAGGGCTGCCACCTGTCTAAGGGGGTTCGAATGGTTTTCTATGAGGTATTTGGACACGAGGGACAGGTTTTCCATCACTAGATCAAGAAGCATGACCTGTTTCAAAAGGAATTTATCACAATAGACAAGATCCAAAAAAATAGGAGCTAGGTGGATTTTTTTTTTCACCTTGCTGTAACAACTCCTAGAGAAAAGGGAATCCAATGCAACCACTTGGGATTCAATCTCTTTAGAGTAGGAAGGAATGATACACTATAGATAGAAGTTGTTTTATTGAGGAAGAAGTTCAGTTCATGATCCAAGAGAGGAGAGAGATTGAGGAGTAGTTTAGCTACTTATTTGTAAGCCCAAAGGCATGTTTGTAATCACATTTTCTGCCATTAAAGATTCATGAGAGATGTTTATTAGATTGTATTATTTGTTTTCCATTTATTTTGTCATACTCTTGCTTGAATATATTGTAGTTATTGAATATCAATGGCTCTCCATGGGTAGGAGAAATCATGAGCTGTAAAGGATTTGCAGTGATTGCCTCCTTTCATGATTTATGTTCAAGTATTATTTTAATTCATTTTGCAGAGAGGATCGTTGCTTGATGAATATTCTGCTTAGTGTCATTTACTCCATTATTTCGATCATCATTATATAAAACCGTTATCTGGTATACAGTTTGATTGCCTTTGATCTGTAGGATGTTATGACACCATGCCAAATGGAATGCCTTTGTAGACAGTTTTTTGCCCTCTTCCTTTCTTACTCAGTCTTGTTGATCCACTCAAGTATAAACCTATTTTAATCATTTATATTCTGATGGGTACCGGGCTTGTTCTTAAAGTAGTCTAAGAACAACTCCTGGTGCTAACAACTCAAACTAAGCCTAATCAACATGTCTTGACCAAACTCAAGCTCGGGATCCTAGAGTGTGTAGAATGTCAAAGTGCTCATTTCACCATAGGCTATGTTGTGTCATTGCCACCCAACTATAGGAAACCTTATAACGCCTCCCCCAATCCAATCACGGTTGATTAGTCGACTACCCAATGTAGGACCATGTTGACATCCATCTAGGTCAACTCGTGATAGTCCGTTGAATATTATGCCCTTGGTGGAAATAAGCATTCATGTACCTTCAGTACACTCATCAATGATGTTTCCTTACTATGAATAACACACTATCCACCTCATTGCCAAATCATATCATCCTTCGATGACCCTGCATTACAATTCATCGTCACCCATCCACCCCTACTAGGCTAGAAATCCATGGTCATCCTAGTGCACACCAAACCAGTACACAATCCTAACCATCTCATGAATAATTGTGAGTTGGTCACCAAGACTATCAAACATATAGATTTTTCATGCACCCTTAGTCAAGTTTTTCCAAATGCACCCTCCATCATGCCATTGCCAGTGGCACCTCAAGTAGGGTCCTTACCTTCATGTCCTAGTGGTTGCTTAGATGATGATGCCCACACACAAAAAGTTTCATATGATGAAGATAACAAGATATATATAGTTCATTTGTTGTTAGCTCAGTATGCAACAGTGGGCTTCCAACCACTAGACACTTTAGTTCTAATATTAGTTTGAGTATCTTACACTTTTATTTATTATTTGCAAATGAGTTCTTATCTAATGATATAATTATCTTAGTTTTGACTCCTAACACCAACTTCCAATGATGTAGATTGTGAATAACAATGAAGAGTTGGCCATTTTAACACGTTCGCCATTTTATATTTGGTTTATGTAGTATGTGCAAAGTATCCTTTGAGTATCACAAGGACATTGGATGAAGTGAGACAATGCTTCATCATAGAGTTCAAAAATGAAAAAACCTAATAATGGATTGCACTCAATAGAAAGACACCAAACATATTGTGGAAGAGAGCATTTACCAATTATTTACCAATTTGTGGCATTCTCTTACTACACAACCAATAAATATGTCAATTAAAAATAATTTGGAAATAAACAACCATGCACCATAACAAAATTTAAGGAAAATTTAGAAATAAACATCAATGCAAAGTATACACAACAGGAAATTCATTTTAACCTTTGAAGCAAAATTACAAGGATTGAAGAGTCCAATGATTATTAAAGTATACCTACAATGTGATGTGCTACCAACAACCTATAAGAAACATTATTGAATTATAATTAAATTTTAAAAAATATATATATAAATGAAGTGAGATGTAGATATTAACCTTAAATAATTTTAACATGTAAAAAACAAAATTACCTATCAACTTCTAAAACCATATTCTACTTCTAAACAACCATATACATATGAAAATCACAACCATATATGTAATAGAATCAAAGGTAACCATGTCCAACAAAATGAACATATTCAACACCAATATTGGGAGAATAACAAGATAAATAATATTAAACTAATTTTTAAGCTTCTTATAACAAAGATAAAAAAATATAATTATCCATAAAAGTCATTTCATTTGATTTAAAATAGATTACTATATAATTTTTAATTCATTTTGATTACTTTTTTATTGGAAAATTAGAATCATGGTTTGATTTGGTGATTTAGGGTCATGAAACTTATGAAGCCTATATATGAAGTTAAATAATTAAAGATTGTCTCTTAATCTATAAACAATAAAGAAATTGTCAAGAGTTTAAAGAAGTAGAAACTGTAAACTTTCTTGAGAATAAAGTATAAAACTAATTTCTAATTGGGAGTTGGGGCATGCAAAACCCTAACCCTAACTCTAAATGAAAACCAATGTATGTTAAATGAAAAGTCACAAGGAAAGGAAAGGGTTACACTCCTATTGTAATGTTGTATTGTTTGATAATAGCTTAGTGCAAAGGAAGTGGAACATTTGGATAGAATAGATGAAGTAGAATACATGTCACAACCATCCAGATCACAATGTCTATTGTAATGCCATAGTTAATGCATCTTTCATTATATCTTGCATTATATATCTAAGAAGAAAAGAAAGAGATTGAGTCCTCATTTTTTTGTTGGGTTTTCCCACATTAGTTTCTTAGTAAACATCTTGTATTCAATTCGATAATAGTGTGCTCTAATTTTACTAGTGGAACTTTTCCCTTATATGTGTTAATTTTAATATTTTAAATGCTATACATTTAATATTACATTCTTAATCATAAGCAATAATTGCATAACAAAGTATAACCTCACAATATTGTATTAGTATTTGAAATCTATTATTATACCATGTCCATTGAAATATCCATAATAATTTACAAATCATTGACTTATTCAACAAGATGTGTATCTTGATGCCATGTAAAAAGCAGATCATTGTTGAGCAGATTGCTAATCTCTTTTTTCAACATGTTTGGGTTCACTTTGGATTACCCACGTCCATTGTCTCGGATCGAGATACTCGATTCCTTGGGGATTTTTGGACTAGCTTGTGGAGAATGATGGACACCAAATTGAAGAGGAGCACTGCTTTTCATCCACAGACCGACGGACAGACAGAGGTGGTAAATAGAACAGTCGTACTTTTGCTTCGAGGCTACTGCAGCAAGCATCCTAAGTTATGGGATGAACATATACCTTATGTACAACATGATTATAATCGATCTTTACATTCATCCACTGACAGTTCACCTTTTGAGACATGTTATGGGTACCTACCAAAGGTTCCTTTGGACTTGATGTATGGGAGAGATGCCGATGTGAATGAAGAATGCACAGAGGACAGAGCCCACAAGCTCATCCAAAGGATTCAATAGATACATCAGGCAGTCAGTGAACAGTTGGAGAAGAGTCAAGCACAATATAAAGCTCGGCATGACAAGCACAGGGTTGATCATCAGTTCCAAGTTGGAGACCGGGTATGGCTTCATATCAGCAAGGAACGATTGAAGGGTGAAGGAAAGAAACTCAAGCCCATCCGATATGGACCCTTCACTATTTTAGAGAAAAGTGGAACTAATGCTTTCCGTTTAGATCTTCCACCCTATATGCAGATTTATTCAGTTGTGAACGTAGAGAACTTGAAACTTTTTGAACCTCCCATGATCATGGATCTGGATGAGGAAGTTTCAATACCATCAATTGATGAGTTTGCACCTGAGTACTTGGACGAGTTAAAGGAAGATATCATCTTGGATAGAAGGACGAGGAATTCACGCAGAGGTGATGTTGATTATCTTCGAATAGGCTTAAAGGGCACAAATCCAAGCAAGGCAAAGTGGATTGAGAAAGATAAGGTGAGGGAACTCTTCCCTCACTTACCAATTGATTGATGAAAGCTTTTGGTGGTCCAAAAAACTCTCAGTGGGAAGGCATGATCCAATTAGGATCCAGAGAAGGTTAAGACAACTCAGAACACACAAAAGCAAATCAGAACGCTCAGAATGGCTTCAACAGACGACAAAAGGGCAACATTTCAAAATTCTTAAAACTCGGTGAAAATGACATAATCATGAAGAGCGTGTCACAAGCTTTCTAATGGCTCAAACGGCTCATCAAATGGAGTTACGGATCAAAAGTTATAAGCGGTCAAAGTTCAGTCAAACAGGGAAAAATCAAAGTAACACGTGGCACCATTGAAAGGATGACACGTGGCACAGCTAAATTGACAAGATAACGTGGCATGGCATACACATGAACATGTTCGATGATGACACGTGTCAACTTCATTAACAAATCATATTGTGACAAGTGACAGTTTTATATGGGCCAGTTATATGGTGCCACGTGGCACCCCTCCAATGGAGGGGATGTGCAAAAGATTATTCAAATCAAGAGTCGAACTAATGACATCCAAACCACCCAAAGGCCCCACGCACACGAGCTAACCATTATACCATACCATGTTTCTTGTGTGAAATATTGTTTAAATAATATTTAAGTTTGAACTTGAACTAAGGCACCAAAAGGGAGGGGCTAGGCATTTGGCCCAGCCCCTGTTCACGTGTTATTGAACCATGCGACCACACACCAATAAATTCCGCCCAACTATCCTTCAAGATTCACGCTCCATAACTATATGCCACGGGCTAGAGTTTGGATAAGTGGGTTTTTAACAAACCACACTCATTAAAAGAGATGCCCTACGCCCTATTTTAATGGGGTTGTTTTTAGTATTTGTTTATTATATGCTATATTTAAACAATGGCTCAAACAAACCATGCCATGCTATTGGAACGAATGGCCTAGATGCTAAACAACCTTATCCAAGTAGTTTTTTAAAAAGGGGTTGTAATTAATTATTTTATTATGTAAAGATGCTCATTTTGGGTTATAAAAAGGGGGTTCATCTCTCATGTAAGGGAGTTCTCATTACAAGTTGAGAAGAACACTTGGTGATGAATTATTTTGTATAGAGTTTTATGCTCATTTGTATAAGTATGAGAACCAAAGGCGTATGTACGGAAGAGGTATGAATTTCAGAGGTATGAATTTCAACACTGAGGCACGAAATTCGAGGTGAGATTTTTCTTGGGTCAAGAAGTGTCAGACTCGGATTGAGACATAGACACAGTCATTTTTAGGTAAAACGATGGCACGAACGCAGTGGTGGTGTTATTTTTCTGATCTGAGAAAAACTTCTATGGCTTAACTCCAGAACGAGGTATACTTATATATTTTGCCCAATTCTTTTGTGGAGTTAATAAAAAGACCTACCCATTTGAGAGCAGGACCCGGAGACATAGTCCACCAGGGACGAACTCTGTTATCAAATTCTTTGTGTTCATATTGCATGATTGTGTCTCTTTCATTTTGAGTTTTTCCTTCTTTATGGTGTACTTTTGTTTATGCTCATTTTATGCAATTCTTTAATAAGTCACCTGACGAAAAGATCCTGGATCAGAATCCTGATCCAGGTGGATTTCCGTGGCCAACCACCTTTTTCAATTGACTCAAAACAATTTTCTGGCAATTTTGGTAATTTACTATTTTTAGCAGTTTTTAACTTCTTGGGCCATTTTGATGGCCTAAATGAAGGTTTTCCAAGATCTAGCTTCTCAATGATAAAAAAAAGGCTCTAATTGAGCCCCCAAAATGAATATCCTCGATGATACCTTTCCAACGAGTTATCATGCGCCCCAAACGAAGATCGTATTCCAAAGTTACGCCTTCGGGAAGTTGATATACCAAACTACCCAAAACGAGGTCCACAAAACTGTTGGCTTTTCATCTTCCAGGGTTAGGGTTTTGGATTTTATTTATGATAAAAATTCATTTGGAGCCTCATTGTAAAATCATCTTCTTGCGAATGCGAGTAGTGAACACATTTTTTCTCAAAATAAGTTGCCACCATTCTAGCGAGCCTTTCACTCTGTATTTTTACAGTCTTTGTACATTTTCATTCATTGATAGAAAATTATGTATTAATGTATCTCAGTGTTTATGGTTGCATCTCTGATAAATTTGTGTTATATTATTGGATATCCGAGATATCTCTATACATTACTTTATTATATCTCTGCTCTCATTTTGTGCCGAAAATAATCCGGATCGGTGGTATCAGAGCAGGTTGCTCTTGATTTTTTTTCCAGTGCATGTCTCCGACGAGGTCCAAGTATAGCAAGTTGGGTCTCGAGATTTTCTTTCTTGAAGACAATCTCTCTCGCATGTCCAAGAAACCCTCCATGGCGAAAGAAAATAAAAACGATAGAGCAGGCAATTCTATTAATCTGTTGCTTGAGCAAGCTCTCACGCGACGAAATGATGGAGAATTTTTCCCACGTCCTTCAACGCCCACCGATAACAACAGGCGCGTCTTCATCAAACGACAACTTTGGAAGTACCTCTCCTTTCAAGGTACAAGTTAATTTCGATATTCCCATATTTGAAAGACAAATAGATGCAAATGCCTTAGAAAAATGGTTAAATATGCTAGAAGGTTATTTCTCTGTTCATAATTTCCCTGACAGAGAAAATACCACCTTCGCACTCCTTAAGGCTCTCCCCCAAGTCAAACATTGGTGGGAAACTTATTGGGAGGAAAGTTCCATATAGGAGTCTGGAATATATAGGGACGAACCCACTTGGGATTTTTTTGTGGATGTGGTAAATGAACAATATTACCCTGTTGGCGCTCGCACGGGTGTAGACGGATTGGCAAGTGCCGTGTAAATGGAAGGAAATTTGTAAAATGAAGTCTCATGTTCGATTCTCACCCGGACTTACTCGTGCGCCATTCTTGCGGGCTAGG
>JZKD02S1676015.1:242995-258603 GCA_000966675.3 Picea glauca
CCATTCTTGCGGGCTGGGTGGTTGCACCTGGGGTTATAGTGGTAGCCGCCTGGGGATCGACCCCGTGTCACGCGAGTACGAGAACCGCGAGTTGCCGATTCCCCCAGTAAAAAAATATATATATATATATATATATAATAATAAATTACCCTGTTGGCAACTATGAGGACCACTACATGAGATGGACCACACTGCGGAAAGAAATGGGCCAAGCAGTTCCGGAGTTCATTAATACCTTCGATACCTTGCGCACCAAGCTAGGTATCAAAGACTCTGAACGACATTTGGTTCTGAAATACCGTGGGGCTCTACACAGGTACATCCAAACTGAAATGGATTTTCTAGACATCTCATCACTCGGTTCTGCTTATCGATATACTATTAAAATCGAGTAGAAGTTTAAGCACCAGAACAAACGAGAGTGCAAGTTCACAAATCCGCAACAACCAAAGTATGATAAATATGACCCTACAGACAACATCCCGAAAACCAGTCCAAGCCACAGGAAAAGAAGGGTCACAGAAAGACAAAGGACACTAGAAAATGGTATGATTTCCACAAAATCCCTTGGCATAAAATCGATGAATGTCGCTCAAAACATTCATTGGTGGTCGAGATAAAAGACAAGGAGCCAAACCCTAATTCAAAATTTGATTCGGAAAATACTAATAGAAGACAGATCATCGACGCAGACCCCACTTCTATTGTCGCAACCACAATAATTCAACCAGAATAACCAAGAGATTCTGAAGAGGAGGAGCGCCTTTTTCATTCACAGATGTGGGTGAAGGGGACCCTGCTGCATTTTTTTGTTGATAACAAAATCTAGAAGAACCTCATCTCAGCAGAGGTCGTCAAACAATTGGGATTGTCGACAACACCACACCCGCAACCATACAACATCGGGTGGCTTTGCCAGGATGAGATCTTCATGTCAGCCAACAGTGTCGATTGTCATACGACATCCATCTCTTCAAGGATGAGGTATTATGTGATGTTTCCCCCCTCGATGTCTGTGATGTTCTCTTGGGCCAACCATATATGTGAAAGCACCATGCTATTTATGAGTCTCGACCCCATAGTGTCATTGTTACTCTAGGGGGTCATCTCTACAAGATACCAGAGGTAATTATGACTATTGTCCCACCTAAACAGTGCCACAAGGTAGTATCTCATATTACAAAATTCAACTTCTTCACAGTCTGTTCAAAGCGTGAACACAAGAACACCACTGTAGCCTCAGTCCAAACACCTTCTATCCAATAGAAGCAGGTCGATAAGATTGCAACAAAGTGTAAAGATTTCTTATGCACACAGGCATCTCATGTAGCCAGAATGGTTAAAAAGGTCCAACCCTTCCAACCATAGGTTTGTGACAACCTTCAACAAGCTAAGCAACACAAATTCTCCAACAAGGCAAACTCCTCATCAATATGCAGATTCAACAGACACTTTTCTCTCTCCCCTAGGCACTCAACACAATGGAGAACATTTCTTCCTAAGGAGGGAGGATAGATCTAGGTGGATATTGGTGGCCACCCACCTTTTTCAGCTGGCTCAAAACAATTTTTTAGCAATTTTGGTAATTTACTATTTTTAGCAGTTTTTAACTTTTGAGGCCATTTTGAGGGCCTAAATGAATGTTTTACGAAATCGAGATTCTCAATGAAAACCAAAGGCTCTAATTGAGCCCCCAAAATGAATCTCCTCGATGATACCTTTCCAACGAGTTATTGTGCATGCCAAACGAAGATCGTATGCCAAAGTTACACCCCCGGGAAGTTGATATACCAAACTACTCAAAACAGGGTCCACAAAATTGTTGGCTTTTCATCTTCCGGGGTTAGGGTTTTTGATTTTATTTATGATAAAAAAGATTTTGGAGCATCATTGTAAAATCGTATTCTTGCCAATGCGAGTAGCGAACACATCTCTTTCTCAGAGATAAGTTGCCACCTTTCTAGCGAGTCTTTCACTCTGTATTTTTATAGTGTTTGTACATTTTCGCTCATTAATAGAAAATTATGTATTACTGTATCTTTGTGTTTATAGTTGCATCTCTGATACATTTTTTTTATATTATTGGATATCTGAGATATATTTGTACATTGTTTTATTATATCTCCGCTCTCATTTCGTGCCGAAAATAATCCAGATCGAAGCCAAAGGTCAAAATACTAGTGTTGGTAATGTAGAGACAAAATCAAATGGGCACAAGAACAGAAGGGAGCCAAAAACATTAATAGAGGTTGTGAGAAGCTTGAGAATATAAGTGCATGGTTACAAAGAAGATGATGAGAAGATGATGAGAGAACAAAATCAAATAAATGCTCAAATGATGCAAATCTTAAATCAATTGCAGAGGCAAGCAAAGAATGGACCAGACTCAAGACAGGAGGAAGAAGGAAAACATCATGAAAGAAGAGATAACTACAGAAGCACTGGTCATGCAAGAAGTTCTAGTAGAAATCATATACATCACTCACCTCCTTATTTAGAAAGAAAATTTTATGCATCTGAAGATTCCATAAGTAGTCCAGAAGTGTCTCTTGTTAGGCACCAAAGAAGAAGACATGGATTTGATAGTTTGCAAGGAGAGTTGAGGAAGCTTAAGTCAACATCATTTGATGGTGAAAGAGAAAGGAAAGATGATTTTGAAGCCTAGTTGCTTGGAATCATGAAGTATTTTAAGTTGCACAAATACTAATCTAACTTAGAAGCCTGAATTGCCACATACCATTTGCATGGAAAATATGCTATGTGGTGGGATCATTTGAAGCAAGATGAACGCATTAATGAGAGTAGGATCACTTAGAAGCATTTAAAGAGATATTTTAAGGAGTATCTTTTAGAGCACATCTATGACAAGAAGATGCAAGATTTCTTTAAACTCAAGTTGGGGAGCATGACCATGAGAGAATATGAAAAAAAGTTCTTGTGATTGTTGAAGTATGTGGGGTTTATCAAGAATGAGAAGGTGAAGATACATAGGTTTTTGAGTGGACTATTGTGATTTTGTAAAGAGAGAATATTCAATATGATGAGCCCCAGACTTTGACGGAGACCATTAACAAGGCTAATTACCTATATGAGAAAGGAAAGGGAAGATAATCCTTGCAGAAATCTTTGAAGGATAAGAAGAAAGATAAATTTGATCAGAGAAGGAAGGGATTCAAACCCCTTTTCAATAGAAACATCCCTAATAAAAATCAACAAGATCATTTCACTAAGGATGAATCCAAGAGAGAAGACTCCTTAGGAAAAATGGGAAGACCATCAATCAAATGTTGGGGGTGTAAAGAAGATCAAATGTACAAGGATTTTCCTCAGAGAGAAGAAAAAATGAAGACCATGCACAACATCCAAGAGTCTATGATGGTATAAGACACGTGAATAAGTATTCCAAGAATATATGTAACCTTAGAATATCGACACACAGAACATCAATCCCATATGATTGAGGTGGAAGGTAAGATCATTAATCATCCCGTTGCTATTTTAATTGATTAAGGAGCAAGCCATTTTTACATTGATCCTAAAACAATGGACATATTTCTTTTGGATAAAAGTAAGCTCAAAAAGTCAAGTTTGGTTTAGCTAGCCACTGGAACCAAAAGAATGGTCAATGAGACTGTCATAAGTTGTCCAATAATTCTTAATGGAGAGAGTACTAATATTGGCCTAAATATCATACCATTGGGATCTTATGATATCCTAATCAGAATGGATTGGTTGGACCAACATCATGTTGTCCTAGATTGTCATAACAAGACATTTATGTATCTTGATGAAGAAGGAAAAAAAAACTGTGAAAGGAATTCCAAGGCCCATTTCTATAAGGGATATTTCAACTTTACAAATGAAGAGGTGTTTTAACTTTTAGGAAAGGATGTCAATTGTATGAAGATCATGTGGAGGAACCAAAAATGACCAAAGGACCAAGCCTTGAAGATTTTTCAGTATTGAAAGAGTTTGAAGATGTATTCCAAGAAATACTAAGATTACCACCAAAGAGAGAATTTAATTTTTCTATTTATTTAGTACCAAGAGCTTCCCCCGTATCAAAAACTTCTTACATCATGAGTACACTAGAATTAAAAGAATCACAAATGCAACTCGAAGAATTGTTGAAGAAATGGTACATACGCCTAAGTGTTTCACATTGGGGAGCACCAATACTCTTTGTCAAAAAGAAGGATGGAACATTGAGATTGTGTATTGACTTTAGACAACTAAAGAAAGCCACTGTGAAGAATAAATACCCTCTACCCAGAATTCATGACCTCTTTGATCAACTAAGAGGGATAAAGATATTGTTAAAGATAGAATTGAGATCTAGATACCACCAGGTAAGACTCAAGGAAGAAGACATCAATAAGACAACCTTTAGAACCCAATATGGACATTATGAATTTGTAGTGGTTCCATTTGGACTAGCCAATGCATCAACTGTCTTTATGTTCTTAATGAGTGGCATATTCAAAAAAATTATAGATAAGTTTTGCATTGTGTTCTTGGACAACATACTTATCTATTCTAAGTTCGAGGAAGAGCATGTACATCGCTTGAGGTTGGCGCTGCAAGTTCTAAGGGAACATGAGTTTTATGCCAAGCTAAGAAAGTATTATTTTTACCAAGAACGTATCCATTATTTGGGGCACATTATTTCATAAGAATAGTAAATCTAGAGAAGATTGAAGCCATTAGAGGATGGCCAACACCCAATAATGTTTCAGAAGTCAGATCCTTCATGAGATTAGCTGGATACTACAAGAGATTTATAGAAAGATTCTCTAAAACTGTTCATCCCTTCACTTCTTTACAAATGAAGGGAATAAAATATGAATGGACAACAAAATGTGAAGAGAATTTAATTTGTTGAAAGGCCTACTTACTAATGCACCTATTTCAAAGTTTGCTGACCCAAATGAGAATTTTATGGTATGTACAAATGCATGCAAGGAAGGACTTGGTGGAGTCCTCGCTCAAAATAGACATGTCATTAGTTAGGAGTCTAGAAAGCTTACAGAACATGAGAGGAATTATGCCACACATGATTTGGAGCTTGTTTTCATAGTTCGTGCATTGAATATATTGAGGAATTATCTCATGGGAAAGAGATTTGAACTAAGGATAGACCATAGTGGTTTGAAATATTTTTTTGAACAACCAAATTTGAATGACAGTCATACACGATGTTTGAAATTTTTAAGTGAGTATGACTTTGGCATCAAACATATCAAGGGGAAAGAAAATAAAGTTGTGGATGCATTCAACATAAGAGTACATCTCATGCATACTACAACCATTAGTATGCATCAGTCATATTTAAAGAGCATAATTTTAAATGCCATTGTTACATACTAGTGTTACCTACAAGTAAAATAAGGTTTACATTAGGAAAATGTACAATATAAAATTAAAGAGTATGAGATGAAGGAATATGGATTATTTATGCATAAAAATAGAATTTATGTTCCTAGTTCCAAGGATCTTAAGAATTTGGTATTAAAATTAATGCATAATGTTCCATATTCCAGACATCTCGATTACTAGAAAACAATTGCAACAGTAAGAAGCCAATTCTTTTGGCCTTGAATGAAGAAGGATGTTGTTGATTGCATTGCTAGATGTATGGACTGTTAGAGAGTGAAGGTTGAGCATAAAAACCCAATGAGTTTGCTACAAACATTACCAATTCCAGAGAAGAAATGAGAAGTTGTAACCATTGATTTTATCACTAATTTTCCCAAGACAACAAGGAAACACAATTCAATAATGGTAGTGGTTGATAAATTGACAAAGACTACTCATTTTGTTCTAGTGAAAATGACTCATACAATGGCTAATATTGCACAAATTTACATGAAATAAATTACTAGGTTGCATGGAATACCTAAGGCAATTGTTTCAGACAAAGACACAAAGTTTACTTCAAATTTATTCTTTAGCATAACATACCATCCACATTCAGATGAGAATATATAGAGAGTCAACCAAGTGATTGAAGACATGTTGAGAATGTATGTGATGGATAAGCCATCTAAGTGGGAAGATTACTTGCATTTGGTTGAGTTTTCCTATAATAATGGCTATCAAGATTCATTGGAGATGAGTCCATTGAAAGCTTTGTATGGTAGGAAACACAATACTCTAGTGAGTTGGGACAACCCACCAGAAAGAGTAGTAATTGGGCCAAAATTGCTCAAGGATATGGAAGACAAGATGGTTAAAATTAAGAAAAAATTGAATGCTACACAAGATAGATAGAATATTTATGCAGATAAGAATAAAACATATAGAGAATTTAAAGTGGGAGAACATGTGATTTTGAAAGTGAAGCCCAAGAAGAGCTCATTAAAGTTGGGAAGTTGTACAAATCTAGCAACCAGATTCTGCGGTCCATTTGAGATATTGGACAGAATAAGGCCAATTTCATACATGCTTGCATTGCCCGCTTCTTGAATGTGCATAATGTATTTCATGTATCTTTGTCGAAAAAGTATGTACATGATCCTAACCATGTGATTGATTGGAATTTGATTCAGGTGGAACTAGAAGGAGACTTTCAGGTCCAGTCGGTGCGCATATTGGATTGAAAAGTCAAAATGCTCCAGAATCGAGTCATATAACTGGTAAAATTTCAGTGGACCTGCTACGGTCCTAAAGATTCTACTTGGGAGCATGAAGATGCCATGCAAGCAAAGTACCTGCATATTTTTGAATAATTTTGAAATTTTGATTTTTGTTTTGTATATTCACTAAGGACATTGCCAAAATAAGGGGGAGAGGAATGTGATACCTTGGTTTTGAGTCCCGAGATTAATAATGTATTTTTTTTATATTTGAAAGGGTCTGGAGTGCCTAGGAAATTTAATACTTTGAAAATTGCAGATAATAAAATGCATCACTGGCTACAAGACAGAAAAGAACAAGAGTTATAGGGGGCTATGATTCTGTGAAAGTGGGCTAAAGGGGATAAGTTTTTATATTATTATTATATTTACCCATATTGGTTTTTATTTGGAAAAACTGGTTACATGATCTTCTTGGGGGAAAGGCCATGTGGTTCTTTATTTTCATGTAAATATATAAACCCCTCTTTTGGGTTGTTTGGGGGCTCACTCTTTCATTTTGGTTGCTCATTCATTTGTTCTTGATTCATTGTTTCTCATCATTTGGTTCATTCATTATTCCTCAATTCATTCTTATTCTTCTTGGGACATGGGGATAGACTGTTGAGGAAAATAGCCATTGCTTTGTTGGCTATAATAATTACTAGTGTATTTTAGCCATGATATGGTGCATGTATGCATGCGATGCATTGGCATGTGTTAAACCTTGTTCATAGCTGTGAATCCTTAGATTCCCATCATGGAAATTTTTGACCAGATGCACTGGAGCCCTGGAAAGAAGTGGATAGCTGAAGGGATCGTGTGGCGGTGAAGGGGGTTCATTGTCTTTGGGTGGTGTAGGTTGGAGAGAAGAGAGATAACGTACGTTGGATTGTTATGTGTTGAGAAACATGTGAGAGATTGAGTGATGATTGGTTTGGGAAGTTGAGTGTTGCTATGGAACCCGTCCTTGTGGATTCATAGCCTTGGCTTAGGGGTGACCTACTGTTGAGACTTGGAACATCAATGTCTAAGGTTGGGTGGAACATTCTTGGTTTGCATCCAGTTGGTGATTGGTTTTATTAAAGATAAGTGCTCTTTGTCATGTGTTCCTATGTGTGTGTGTATTTATTTCAGCTGTGTATTAATTATTATCTCTGAGATATGTATTTTTAATGTGCCTACTTGCTCGTTATTGTTGAGCATGACATGATTAAGTATTCTTTTTATGTCTAGCATGAATCTTGAGTATTGCTTGTGTGGTTATTGCATTTCTTTCATGCTTATTTATTAATTAATTGTTATCAGAATTCAAAATCAGTTCTTGAAGTGCGATTTGAGGTAGCGTGGCTAGGTATGTTACACTAATAAATACTTATTTGTTATGCTCATGATTTTGGAAAATGAATTAATAGAGAAGAAGTATGAAGTAGCATAGAAGGATACCATGTTCATTGTAGACAATAATTTGATTGATTATCTTCATTGCGTTCATTGGAACATTAGAAGAATAATTACCCCATTTTGAAGCCTAACATTTCAAATATCTTATTAATGACATGTGAAAACAAATAACAATTTTTTTGCTTCATTTTCATGGGGCTATACTTTTCATTCCACTTGAGCATCCCATACCACTCAAGAATCCAAGTCACCATGCAACACCTGTGTGACATTGCTAGTTGGGCATGGCCATCAACCACAAGTATCACTTGGACTACACCCACAGTGTCTCCACTCAGTGAACCTATGGCATAGCATGTGCATTCATTGGGTATTAAATAATAAATCTAATTTCACTCGATATTAATAAATACCTCCCAAAATCCTCGTTGAAACCCCCTCCTAATACATCTTTCGAATGATTTTTTTTTTTTTACTAGATACCCCTTTGAAAACCCCCCAATACCTATAAAACCACCCATACCCTACATTCCCCCTCCTCAAATACCTACAATATATTGAGTCTATTTTTCACAATTTTAATCCCCCCTTTATGAATGCACGTGATAAGATATTGGTCAAGAAGGTGAAGCCCTTGTGACTACACCTATCCATCATGTCCTAACCAAACCCAAGACAAGCACCTTAGAGTGTGTGAAATGTCGAAGTGTTCATTTCACCATAATCGATGTTTCATCATTGCAACCCAACGATAGGTGACCTTCAATCGCCTCCCCTGAGGTAGTCACACTTGAACAATTGACTACACAATGTAGGACCATGCTATCATCCGTCTAGTCCAACTTATGATAGTCCTCTGAAGACCATGTCCTTGGAGGAAACATGCATTCACATACCTTTAGTACACTCATAAATGATGTTTCCTTGCCATGAATAACACATTGTCCACCACATTGCTAGATTGCAATGTCCTCTTCCATTCTTCCATTGCAATGCCTCATCGGTCATTTTCCACTACTAAGATAGACTCCTTGGATCTCCTAGTCGACACCAAATGGACAAATCATCCTAACCATCTCATAAATCACCATGAGTCAGTCACTAAGGAAAACAATCATATAGACTTACCCTACACCCTTAGCCATGTTTTCGCAGCATACTGTACATCATGCCACTTCCATTGGCACCTCAAGTAGGGTCCTTACATTCTAGCCAACTTAAATTGTTAACACCCTCATCAACACAACTCTAGAACATCCTTCGATGAAAGGGGTTTTCGTGAGTGAAGAGACACTTCTACAATTTCCACATTTGAACATGGATTTGATACCATTTGTTATAGGGTTGTACTTTTAATTCCACTCGAGCATCCCATACCACTTAAGAAGACTAGTCGCCACGTAGCACTAGCGTGACCTTACTAGTTGGGTATGGCCATCAACTGCAAGTATCACTCGTGTTAGCACATAGGATGTATAGGGGTGTACACAGGTTCCTTATGTCATATTTAACCGTTTGAGGGTCAAATCATGTATCAAGTTAACCTACGGCAAACTCACTTGAAAGTTCACAACGAATCAAGAAAGTACCTCATGCACTAATCACATATCATTATGCTTTGGAAACATGGCAAGGGGTATCTTATTGTTTTTAGTGATTGTAACAGGTTCTAAAAGGTTTCCGAGATTGTTGTGCAATTTTTAAAAGTTGAAATAATTTTTTAATGTAAAAATGCACCTACAGGAAAGTTCGCAGTATGTGTTGTCAAAGGCGCTGCGAACTGGTAGTTTTAGGACAATTTGTAGTGAGTTAGTACACAATAGAGTCATTTTTTCATCATAAATTTTAAATTTCGATCTGGGTTCTTCTGAAATTTTCTGTGGAGATGAATCATTATATTATTGACTTGCTGACCAAAAGTCAATCTGACCCAGTTCCTCATTTGGGAGAAAAGTTGAAATCATCACCTACAGGAAAGTTTGTAGCGCGTGCTGTCACAGACACTGCAAACTCTAACAATTTGATAAATCCGAGTTGTAGGAGGGTTGCCACCTGTTTGAGGGGGTTCGAATGGTTTCCTAGGAGGTAGTTGGACATGAGGGACATGTGTTCCATCACCAGATCAAACAACATGACCCGTTTCAAAAGGAATTTATCACAATAGACAAGATCCAAAAAAATATGAGCTAGGTGGATTTTCTATTTCACCTTGTTGTAACAACTCCTAGAAAAAAGGGAATGATATACTATAGATAACAGTTGTTTTGTTGAGGAATAATTTCAGTTCATGATCCAAGAGAGGAGAGAGCTTGAGGATAAGTTTATCTTCTTATTTGTAAGCTCGAGGGCCTATTTGTAATCACATTTTCTGCCATTAAATATTCATGAGAGTTGCTTATCATATTGTATTCTTTGTTTTCCATTTATTTTGTCATCCTCTTGCGTGAATATATTGTAGGTATTGAAGATCAATGGATGTCCATGGGTAGGAGAATTCATGAGTTGCAAATGATTTGCAGTGATTACCTCCTTTCATGATTTCTGTTCAAGTATTCTTTTAATTCATTTTGCAGAGAGGATCACTGCTTGATGAATATTCTGCTTAGTTTCATCTACTCCATTCTTTTGTTCATCGTTATATAAAACCTTTATCTGGTATACAATTTGATTTCCTTTGATCTGTAGGATGTTATGACTCCATTTCCAATGGAATGCCTTTGCAGACAATTTGCTACCCTCTCCCTTTCTTAATCAGTCTTGCTAATCCACTTGCTGAGATTTCTGTGGTGAGGAGTGTTTTTAGGCGAAATCAAAAAAACCACAGTACTATCAACTCAAGTATAAACATGTTTTAATCATTTATATTCTGATGGGTACTGGGCTTATTCTTAAAGAAGTCTAAGAACAACTCATGGTGCTAACAACTCAGACTAAGCCTAATCAATATGTCTTGACCAAACCAAGCTGGGGATCTTAGAGTGTGTAGAATGTCGAAGTGCTCGTTTCACCATAGGCTATGTTGCGTCATTTCCTCCCAACTATAGGAAACCTTATAGCACCTCCCCCAAGCCAATCACGATTGATTAGTTGACTACCCAATGTAGGACCATGTTGACATTCATCTAGGTCAACTCATGATAGTCCTTTGAATATTATGTCCCTGGTGGAAATAAGCATTCTTATACCTTCAGTACACTCATCAATGATGTTTCCTTTCTATGAATAACACACCATCCACCTCATTTCCAAATCCCTTCGATGACCTTGCATTACAATGCCTCGTCACTCATCAACCCCTACTAGGCTAGAAATCCATGGTCGTCCTAGTCCACACCAAACTAGTACACCATCCTAACCATTTCATGAATAATTGTGAGCTGGTCACCAAGGCTATCAAACATATAGATTTGTCATGCACCCTTAGCCAAGTTTTTCCAAATGCACCCTCCATCATGCCATTTCTAGTGGCACCTCAAGTAGGATCCTTACCTTCAGGTTCTAGTGCATGCTTAGATGATGGCGCCCACACAAAAAAAGTTTCATATGATGAAGATAACAAGATATATATAGTCAATTTGTTGTTAGCTCAATATGCAACAATGGGCTTCCAACCACTAGACACTTTAGTTCTAATATTAGTTCGAGTATCTTACACATTTATTTATTAATTGCAAATGAGTTCTTATCTAATGATATAATTATCTTAGTTTTGACTCCTTACACCAACTTCCAATGATGTAGGTTGTGAATTACAATGAAGAGTTGGCCATTTTAACATGTTGGCCATTTCATTTTTGGTATATGAAGTATGTTCAAAGTATCACTTTGAGTACCACAATGACATTGGATGAAGTGAGACAATGCTTCATCAGAGTTCAAAAATGAAAAAACCTAATAATGGATTGCACTGAATAGAAAGACACCAAACATATTGTGGAAGAGAGCATTTAGGATTACATCCAAATATTTTATACAATTATTTAACAATTTGTGGCATTCTCTTACTACACAACCAATAAATATGTCATTTTTTAAAAAATAATTTGGAAATAAATGACCATGCACCAAAACAAAATTTAAGGAAAATCTAGAAATAAACATCAATGCAAAGTATACACAATTGTCTTAGAGGGAATTCATTTTAACCTTTGGAGAAAAACTACAAGGAGATTGAGTCCTCATTTTTTTTGTTGGGTTTTCCCACATAAGTTTCTTAGGAAACATCTTGTATTCAATTTGATAATGGTGTGCTCTAATTTTATTAGTGAAACTTTTCCATTATATGTGTTAATTTTAATATTTTAAATGCTATACATTTAATATTACATTTTTAATCATAAGCAATCATTGCATAACAAAGTATAACCTCACAATATTGTATTAGTATTTGAAATCTATTATTATACCATGTCCATTGAAATATCCATAATAATTTACAAATCATTGACTTATTCACTATTTTATTGTATTAGTATTTGAAATCTATTATTATACCATGTCCATTGAAATATCCATAATAATTTACAAATCATTGACTTATTCACTATTTAATTTATTTAGATGCACCAACCTTCACTTTATACATTCCCCAAACCTCTATCTCAATTATATTGAAATTTTCCAAATGTACTACTTTACATTATATATAAAATTCTCTTTACACACATTCCTAAAAAAAAAATGTTATTAAAAAACAATTAATAGCTATTTTCTTTAAGACTCCCACTCAATAGATTAAATGGTAACATAATTTATAAATTTCCATGTTGCAGCAATAATCCAATAGAGGGTATCAAGATCACATTGTTGTCTTGCACTTACACATCAATGACTCCAAGAGATATGCATGCCCACTAACAATGTTGGAACACACAACAATAAAACAGACACCCAATATTCGTACAAGTCCACTTGCCAGATTGAGACAAACATCCAACTCACTCTGAAATGCTGGTCAAATATGTGAAGATAACATTGCTTGGTAGACATTCTGAATCCACAGTCAATTCAAACAGGATCTCAATGCAATTTTGTTCATTCCAGAGGATCGAATTACACATTAGGTCTCTAACTTGAAGAACAGGTTACAGATTAGAAAGCTTTTGACATGAGAAAGATACAGATCTCCAATATTAAAGAGACGATAGCAAATGGGAGAAGGATCATCCATCTAACAATTTGGAATGGGCGGATAATCACAAGTTTTAACATAAATTTTGGCCAATTCCATAGATCTCCACAAAAAGTTTTACTCAACTCCTTGGCTTGTCTGTTAAGTCTACCACTTTCAACATTAGATTCTTCAATTCTCTTTTGCACTTCAAGCAAACACTTAGTAATGTCTAATTCCTCCTGCAGCATTTCATTATGTTGTTTAAGTGAATTTTCTGATAATTCATATTGCTGAATTAAATCTGAGTGTTGTTTGACAGCTTCATTCAACTTTTTTTGAAGGCAATTAATTTTCTTTTCCTTTGTTGCATTTTCGATAATCAAAGCTTCCAACCTCTTTGCATTGCTCGAGGACACAGCTTTCAGCAACTGCCTCTCCTCATCCATGCAAACAAGTGCAACGTTATACTCCATCAACTGAGCCTTCGAGAACTCGACTTCAGTCATTAGTTCACTATTCTTCTGGCTCAATGATGCCCTTTCACTTGCCATCAACTCAAGGTCTGTTTGCAGCTTTGCAATAATGTCTTCCAAATTTCTCTTTTCAGTATTCCATAAATACCAGTTTTCATGTAATTTTCCAAGCGATTCCTTAGAACATGCCTTGGATTCATTCAACTCTAATACTAATTCATTCAACTGGGCTTTCAAGGACTCTGCTTCAGTGCCAAGCTCTGCATTTTTAATGCTCAGCAATTCCCTTTCACTATCCATCAAATCTAGCTTTGTTAAAGACTCTTCAACAATGCATTGCAAATTACTGTTTTCAGCTTCCCAAAGAACATAGCCTTCTTCATATTTTCTGAGCAATTCCTGAAACTTTCCCTTGGATTCATTCAATTCAGATTCCAAATCAATCTTTTCTGTTCTGCATTGATGTAGAGTACTCTCATTTTGGTCCCTCTCATTTTCCATGCAAACCAATTTTGCATTACACTCATTCAACTGGGCCTTCAAGTACTCCATTTCAGAGCTCAGGTCTCCATTTTTCCGCCTCAGTAACACTCTTTCAGTAGCCATCATCTCAAGGTTGGTTTGCATTTCTGCAAGAGTGCCTTCCAAATTTCTCTTTTCAGCATCCCACAAATGGCGATCTTCTTCAGTTTTTTCATCTAATTCCTTGGTCCTGGCCATGAATTTATTTACCTCAGATTCCAACTCATTCATTTCTGCTCTACATTGGAGCAAAACCCTCTCATTCTCCACATAAGTCACCGATAAAGAAGCCTTTTCTTCTCGTGAGCTCTTGAGTTCTTCAACAAGGCGTTGATTGAGTACCCGCAAATTGGATATCTCATCTTCGAATATCTGAAAATCTGTGTCTTCTCGTGCAGTTGCTTCGGCATTTTTTAAGCTGGAAGGTCTTCTCCGTTCCTGCCTACGGCTGCAGCCTCGGCCTCCATTCATCTTGTTCGACATTCAAGCAGAGAGTAATATATTACAGAGTTAGTTTCTGGAGTGCGGTGGAAGCGTAGCGAGTAATACAAGAAGAGGTTCGTGAAATAACTTCAGACAGAGTGCACTTTCAGAATAATTGCGCCTCTCATCTAATCCAAGGATGAGATAATGTGTTTGTTTTAAGAGAGTATGCATATAAATAAATAAGTAATGAATCCATCCCACAACCAATAGACGGGTATGAGAGCCGACCAACTCCATTAAACAACACTCAAACGTTATTTGACCGGGTAGCCTGTGCAATTGAATTCAAAAACATTGTTTTACAGGGTAACGGTGGCTTGTTGGGTCAGTGAAAGTAGAGAGTTGATATTGCACTTGCATTGTTCAACTCTCGGACCATGAAAATTCATCAATGGCTTATATTTCCATTGTCACAATCAAATGGTGGTTCTTATTCTCACCTTGCCATTAGGTAGGTTTTCATGATGGTTCTTATTCTCACCTTGCCATTAGGTAGAAACTAGGTAGGTTTCTAGGAGCTTTGCTTAAATTTTTTTAAGCGTAAAGGATTCTTAGGCAATGCAACAAATGGTGGCTCTCTTCCCCAAATGGTCCAATTTTTGCTTCCAAGTAACTTTTGTCACATCCAACTAGATTTCCTTTGGGAGGTCTTCAACGTTCTTGTGATATGGTGGGAAATGAAATGAAATTTACGAAGAAAATTATCAATGGTGCCTAGTAAATTAAACCCCAAAATGCTAGGGTTGGTTTGGGTTGTTGTATATTTGAATAAAACAACGGATTATATATATATATAATTTACAACTTCCACTCTCTAATAATATTTGTGAGACTGCAATTGACTCCAACACAACCCTTAGCCATCTGACATCATATACATCCCCACACTTAGCATCTACCCCATAAATTGATGGTATGATGAGAAGTGAAAAATCATGCATAGGCATATCCACTCCATTCTATCTCACGACCCCATGCATACCATTTTCTCTACTG
>JZKD02S1676015.1:299163-312787 GCA_000966675.3 Picea glauca
ATGAGCAGGGGTATATAGTATTGATTTCCTTATATGTTGATGATTTGATAATTACAGGAAATGCAGAGAAATTAATTGATGAAATCAAGGAGAAATTGTCACAAGTTTTTGAAATAAAAGATCTTGGTGAGTTACATTACTGCCTAGGTCTTGAAGCTTGGAGAAATGCAGGCCAAACTTTTGTTTGTCAGAGTAAGTATGTCAGAGAAGTACTTAAGAGATTTAAAATGGATCAGTGTAAATCTTCTATTGTTCCCATGTAGCAGAATGTGAAACTTTCTTGTGATGATGGTTCGAAGGAGGTGAATGGCACTATGTATAGACAAATGGTGGGTTGTTTGAATTATCTTACCACAACCAGACTTGATATTGCATATTCTGTGAGTGTGTTAAGTCAGTTTATGGCGAAACCTCAAGAAAGCCATTGGAATGCAGCAAAGGCGGTACTCAGGTATCTAAAAGGATCACTTGATTATGGTATTAAATATATTGATGCATCTGATGTTGAGTTGACAGCTTACTCAGATTCTGATTGGGCTGGAAATCCAGATAATTGAAGATCAACCATTGGATATGCATTTGGCATTGGATCCGGGGTTGTTTCATGGAGCAGTAAAAAGCAACCTACTGTATCTTTGTCTTCTACTGAAGCAGAATATAAAGCCTTGTGTGCAACAACTTGTGAAGCTGTTTGGTTGAGAAGACTTCTTCAAGATGTTGGAGAAGAACAAAAGGAACCTACAATGATCAAATGTGATAATCAAAGTTCAATCAAGCTGGTGAATAATCCGATTTATTATGCAAGGACAAAACATGTTGATGCTCAGTTTCATTTTGTTAGAGGAAAGTTGCAGTCAAATGAAATAGCTCTTATGTATTGTAATACTAGTGAAAATACTGTTGATATTTTCACTAAGCCTCTTGGAAAGATTAAGTTTGAGCTGTTTAGGAAGATGTTAGGTGTAGAAGTCAATCTATTCTCCATTAAGGGGGAGACTTGGAAATAATGGAGCAAAAGTTAGTCTCGTAGATGAACTCTACTAGTACTTAATGTAGATCCTAGTTTTTGGTGATTTGTTGTAACCGCCAAGTAGATATGATTCCTATATAACAATGTATTCTGTCCTCATTCAATAAGAAGAGATTGTGAGCATAGCCTCATTGTGTGTTGTTTCTCATAATTCTAAGTTATATTGACAACAAGAAACAAATCCATAAACAATGTGAATTACTAAATGTCTTGGTAACAAGTTATTATACGTCATGATAGTAGTAGGGTCAAGATCCCTCGATGAGGTGGGGTGTGGAATCTGCACAAGCTTCCTTAACATCTCCTTAATATGCTGCATGAAAGAGGTTATTTAATCAGTTGGCTAATCAAGATTTTACCACAATATGGTGCCAGGAATGGAAATCTGTTCTTGAGATTGGTCTTATAGGAGAAGAGGCAGTGATGTGGGAAACTTATATTGCTGACTTAAAGTCCAATCATGTTAGATTAAGAGATTATGAAGATGAATTGCTCTAGTCAAAGAATCCAGCTTGGTGTTTATATACTGAAAGGTAGGGTACAAGGCTTTATGTGAAGCAGAGGGCCAGTTAGAGATTGCCTGATAGTGGAAACTAATTTGGAAGATGAAATGTCCTTTAAAATCCCCGATATTCATGTGCCTTGCCCTTCTAAATACGGTGCTTACCTGGTATGTTGGGAAAAAGAAGAGCTGGAGTGGGCCTAGTAGGTGTTCTTTATACAAAGTGGATGAAGAAAATAATCCACACTTGCTTATGTTTTGTGATTATTCAGTACAGGTTTGGAAGGAACTTGAAGGTTATTTGGGGTTTAGGAATATGTGGTCAGGGAATTCATTAGAAGAATGTTTTCAAGGTTGGTGCAACAACCCCTTGGTCAAGAAGTATAGAGAATTTCCTCTCATTGTAGTCTGGGGGATCTGGTTGGTTCGTAACAGCAGAGATTTTGAAGACAGGAATATTCTTCCCATTCAAGCTGTCTCTCAAAGCTTGTCAATTCTCAATTTTTTCAAACAGTCTATGTAGTATGAATGAGAAGGCCCCTTGGCAAATACTGGTAGAAGAATTGGACAGATCTGGTGCTTGGGGCTGTTTTAACGGTGCTTGGCAAGGTGATCCTCCCATTTGTGGAGGAGGAGGGATTCTTCATTTGAATGACAATCGTGCTTATAAATTTAAAGCTGGCCTGTGGCGGGGGAACGCAATTCTGCAGAGTTGTTGGCTTTAAATCTTGCAGCTGACAAATGTGTCTATTGACTTCAAATATTTAGTGATTCTCTTATAGTCATCAAATGGATGCAGGGGAAGATGGCTTTCATTTTTTTTTTATTTGAGACCCATCTTTCAAGAGATTCGTAATTAGAAATCTGCTTTTAATCACATATATCATGTGTAAAAAGAGAGGAATGCTGTTACAGATGGATTGTCCAATAAAGGTTTGCTTTTGGATGCTGGAGCTGGCATATCTAGGAAATTGTGGAGGGCCAACCCTCTGTTTTTTTCATTACCGTATTTAATAGGGGTCTGTAGTGCTTGGGGTGGTTGGATTTGCATGATGTAGTTTATTTTGGCACATTTTCTGATGTATTTATATTGAGATGAAGTCAGTCTGGAACTGCTTTGTTTTTACTGTTTGAGAAATACTTTATTGATGTAATATGCTTATGAGATGTCTTGTATTTTTGGACCCACTCTATAGGAAGGCTTGTTATTTGCTTTGTTGAAGGAGGTTTTGAGATTTTTTTAAGGTGGATTTGGAAATGGCAATGCTTCAAGGCATCTACAAAGTTATAATTTTATCATAAAATTACGATTTTTTCGGAACAAAAATGTGCATGTGAATATTATGAAGATATCTTTAATCAAAATTGTCCACTAGTCAAACATAGAAATTCCATGGATATAAATTGTCCCCAAACATGATCCATTGTAGAGGTTTATTGTCAAATCCCCATCCTTTTCTCGTTGGCCTACTGTTTTTCCTTTTTGTGCAATCTAACCATTCGTCTCCTTTGAAATTTGCGAATCTAGAGATTGTTTTACATGATTTCACCAATCTGTGAGTTTTTGCTGTATTGTTTGGTGATTGTTTGCTAGATTTCCATGGAACAAAGAGTTGATTTTCCTGTTCACCGTGGAACAAGTTCACGACCCATCTAACGGAGAGCTCATTTTGCCAAAAGCTCGTAGATTCCCCTCTTGGGAGGTTTTTTCCCTTTATGTAAATTGGGCATGATTCTCTTAGTTTATGGTTAATTTTCCTTGACTGGATCGTTCAACTCCTTTTGGCGACTCTTGCTGCTCCTTGCTGATGCATTTTTTTTGAAACCCATTTGATAGTTCCCATGTTTCCAAACTGATCGTATTTTTGTGTGCTTGGAATTTGCATTTGAATGACCAAGTGAGTGACCAAAGTTTCCGAGGGATGGGCAGTTTTATTGGAGAGCCCATCCTTTGGCCTCTTTATTGACTTTGAAGTCAATTTGTTCGGGAAACTTTTAAGGTTGCAGGCAGCCCAACCCCTGCCCTGATGCTCATATAACCTAAACTTTTCTTTGCATCATCGGTTCCGCTTCATTGTCGGCAAACATTATGCACCTAGCATCATGGATAAATGTGTATAAATAGTCTCCTCTTCATCNTGTGTGTTGTTTCTCATAATTCTAAGTTATATTGACAACAAGAAACAAATCCATAAACAATGTGAATTACTAAATGTCTTGGTAACAAGTTATTATACGTCATGATAGTAGTAGGGTCAAGATCCCTCGATGAGGTGGGGTGTGGAATCTGCACAAGCTTCCTTAACATCTCCTTAATATGCTGCATGAAAGAGGTTATTTAATCAGTTGGCTAATCAAGATTTTACCACAATATGGTGCCAGGAATGGAAATCTGTTCTTGAGATTGGTCTTATAGGAGAAGAGGCAGTGATGTGGGAAACTTATATTGCTGACTTAAAGTCCAATCATGTTAGATTAAGAGATTATGAAGATGAATTGCTCTAGTCAAAGAATCCAGCTTGGTGTTTATATACTGAAAGGTAGGGTACAAGGCTTTATGTGAAGCAGAGGGCCAGTTAGAGATTGCCTGATAGTGGAAACTAATTTGGAAGATGAAATGTCCTTTAAAATCCCCGATATTCATGTGCCTTGCCCTTCTAAATACGGTGCTTACCTGGTATGTTGGGAAAAAGAAGAGCTGGAGTGGGCCTAGTAGGTGTTCTTTATACAAAGTGGATGAAGAAAATAATCCACACTTGCTTATGTTTTGTGATTATTCAGTACAGGTTTGGAAGGAACTTGAAGGTTATTTGGGGTTTAGGAATATGTGGTCAGGGAATTCATTAGAAGAATGTTTTCAAGGTTGGTGCAACAACCCCTTGGTCAAGAAGTATAGAGAATTTCCTCTCATTGTAGTCTGGGGGATCTGGTTGGTTCGTAACAGCAGAGATTTTGAAGACAGGAATATTCTTCCCATTCAAGCTGTCTCTCAAAGCTTGTCAATTCTCAATTTTTTCAAACAGTCTATGTAGTATGAATGAGAAGGCCCCTTGGCAAATACTGGTAGAAGAATTGGACAGATCTGGTGCTTGGGGCTGTTTTAACGGTGCTTGGCAAGGTGATCCTCCCATTTGTGGAGGAGGAGGGATTCTTCATTTGAATGACAATCGTGCTTATAAATTTAAAGCTGGCCTGTGGCGGGGGAACGCAATTCTGCAGAGTTGTTGGCTTTAAATCTTGCAGCTGACAAATGTGTCTATTGACTTCAAATATTTAGTGATTCTCTTATAGTCATCAAATGGATGCAGGGGAAGATGGCTTTCATTTTTTTTTTATTTGAGACCCATCTTTCAAGAGATTCGTAATTAGAAATCTGCTTTTAATCACATATATCATGTGTAAAAAGAGAGGAATGCTGTTACAGATGGATTGTCCAATAAAGGTTTGCTTTTGGATGCTGGAGCTGGCATATCTAGGAAATTGTGGAGGGCCAACCCTCTGTTTTTTTCATTACCGTATTTAATAGGGGTCTGTAGTGCTTGGGGTGGTTGGATTTGCATGATGTAGTTTATTTTGGCACATTTTCTGATGTATTTATATTGAGATGAAGTCAGTCTGGAACTGCTTTGTTTTTACTGTTTGAGAAATACTTTATTGATGTAATATGCTTATGAGATGTCTTGTATTTTTGGACCCACTCTATAGGAAGGCTTGTTATTTGCTTTGTTGAAGGAGGTTTTGAGATTTTTTTAAGGTGGATTTGGAAATGGCAATGCTTCAAGGCATCTACAAAATTATAATTTTATCATAAAATTACGATTTTTTCGGAACAAAAATGTGTATGTGAATATTATGAAGATATCTTTAATCAAAATTGTCCACTAGTCAAACATAGAAATTCCATGGATATAAATTGTCCCCAAACATGATCCAATGTAGAGGTTTATTGTCAAATCCCCATCCTTTTCTCGTTGGCCTACTGTTTTTCCTTTTTGTGCAATCTAACTATTCGTCTCCTTTGAAATTTGCGAATCTAGAGATTGTTTTACATGATTCCACCAATCGGTGAGTTTTTGCTGTATTGTTTGGTGATTGTTTGCTAGATTTCCATGGAACAAAGAGTTGATTTTCCTGTTCACCGTGGAACAAGTTCACGATCCATCTAACGGAGAGCTCATTTTGCTAAAAGCTCGTAGATTCCCCTCTTGGGAGGTTTTTTTCCCTTTATGTAAATTGGGCATGATTCTCTTAGTTTATGGTTCATTTTCCTTGACTGGATCGTTCAACTCCTTTTGGCGACTCTTGCTGCTCCTTGCTGAAGCATTTTTTTTGAAACCCATTTGATAGTTCCCATGTTTCCAAACTGATCGTATTTTTGTGTGCTTGGAATTTGCATTTGAATGACCAAGTGAGTGACTAAAGTTTCCGAGGGATGGGCAGTTTTATTGGAGAGCCCATCCTTTGGCCTCTTTATTGACTTTGAAGTCAATTTGTTTGGGAAACTTTTAAGGTTGCAGGCAGCCCAACTCCTGCCCTGATGCTCATATTACCTAAACTTTTCTTTGCATCATCGGTTCCTCTTCATTGTCGGCAAACATTATGCACCTAGCATCATGGATAAATGTGTATAAATAGTCTCCTCTTCATCATAGGTAAACATTATTCACCTAGTATAAACGTATTTAATGTTGTTGTTGGGATGTACAGTGTTGGAGCTGAAGTTACTGCATTTAAATGCATTGCTATGGGTGCATATTGATCGCCTTCATCATCATTTGGTCTCTGTGAAATGAATCTATAAACTCTCTTAAATTTCTTTTAGAATAATATAATGTCTCTTATATGCTCTTGGAAGTTGGATGTTCATCAATTCTCTATCATTGACACCCTCCTTACCCAAGGAGGTCCTATCACTGCTATCCACAACCTTCACTTGTTAGTTTGGGTTTTCTCTTGTGCTTTTGCACAAGGAAACTCTATTTACGCTCGAGATTAGGTCTTGTATTGGTATTGAGCTTCCCTTTTCCTACATTTCAATTGGTCTCTTCCCTACACCTCAAGGGGAGGTTTCTTCAACAATCAACTTGTGAGATAAAGAGGATTCCTTTTATTGAGGGCACACGACATCATTCTTTCTTTTTCTTTCATAGCTAGCAGTGTAGATTATTTGTGCCTTGCTTTTTTCATTTGATTTATATATATTTGTGGAGATCAAAGAAACTGATTAATAACTTGTGAGATAAGAGGATTCCTTCTATTGAGGGCACACGACATCATTCTTTCTTTTTCTTCATAGCTAGCAGTGTAGATTATTTGCGCCTCGCTTTTTTCATTTGATTTATATATATTTGTGGAGATCAAAGACTGATTAATTTTATAGGAGAATTTCTTCATAGCTAGCAGTGTAGATTATTTGCGCCTCGCTTTTTTCATTTGATTTATATATATTTGTGGAGATCAAAGACTGATTAATTTTATAGGAGAAGCATAGCGAACTGATTAATTTTATAGAAGCATAGCGAATCAAGTATGCCAAAGAAGCCTAACCTCTCTTGTTTATTGCTTTATCTTTGTTTTCTTTCACCTGCAAGTTTTCAAGAGCATTGTTAATTTAAGACACATAGCAAGATTTCAAGAGCATTGTTAATTTAAGACACATAGTTGAGGGCTCTTGCTAACTTAGGGAATCAATTCACTCCATGTCCCTCTCGGTTGCTTGAACAGCCAAAGCAATTGGTAATGCAAAAATATAGATCAAAGACACTAGATGCTTGTTGCTTCTTTCATGATACTTGGAATCATTCTCAAAGCGATTGTCATGTTATGAGGATGGCGAGTCTTCATTTTTTGCAGGGAGGACTACAACCTCTCACTCTGACGACATTTGTACAGCGTGTGGATGTTGTCCACAATCCTCTTAAGTTTGTTGATATGCAAAAACACGCCCAGCATATTTTGTCACCCAGTGTGGATAATCCCTCCACAGTTCAATGTGACGCTTCAGAGTCAACAACTTGGTGAGCACCCTGAGATCGGCTACAACAATATTACTCCACCAAAATGGGTGAACCTTGTCTCCATCTAAAATACACATTACACCTTAAAGGATTGGTGATCAAAATTGTCCATATCAATATGAAATAGGGCGGTTGTATTTTATGACTATGGACTAAGTTGGCGTAAAGCCTAAGCTGACTTCATTCCCAGAGCACGGAGACTGATCATTTTCCTTCATTGCACACGCTGACTTTATTCCGTCAATGATTCGATTGTTCCTTTTTGTGTAGCTATATGCCATTTGTATTTGTAAGTATCTCAACATCTTAAAGCGTTTAAAGTGTACTCTTTTGAGATCTACACTTAAACCATGGCGCTTTTCAGCGTTATGATCAATCTTTACTCCATTTTATGGGTTTCTTGTAATCGCATTGGATTTTTACAATTGAGCAATCCATGTATTAATGTTGATGTTGGTGCTAGTGGATTTTTATAATTGGAGTTTCATACATTAATTAGGTATTTGACTTGATTCTGATCTTAAAAATAGATTATTATTATTATTATTATTAATATTGATATAATAACACGAGTAAATTTTATTGATTATCTTTTTATTTTATTTTAAGTTTAATTACATGATTACGTTGTCTGATTCGTTTCTTAATTCTAACAACTTTTAAAAAATATAGGTAAAGTTCACTGTTTTCAAATAAATCTGATGTAATTAGAATAGATTAGAAAAACTTTTGACATGAAAAAGACGCAGGTCTCCAATATTAAAGAGAGCAAAGCAAATCGGAGAAGGATCATTCATCTAACAATTTTGAATGGGCGGCCTATAACAAGTTTAAACATTAATTTTGGCCAACGCCACATATCTCCACCAATATTTTCACTGAACTCCTCAACCTGTTTATTGAATCTACCCTTTTCAACATTAGATTCTTCAATTCTCTTCTGCGCTGCAAGCAAACACTTAGTACTGTTTAACTCCTGTAGCATTTCGTTTTGTTGTTTAAGTGAATTTTCTGATAATTCATGTTGCTGAATTAAATCTGAGTGTTGGTTGACAGCCTCATGAAGAGAAACGAGGTACTATCAGGCTGCTAAAACTGATCTGTCTTTGATCAGATTTTAGCTTTAAGTTTGAACTTTTAAAACTGTCCTTTGCTGTTTTTAAGATAGCAAATTGTTTAGTAACTTTCTGCTCATAATTTTTGTGATTAAGTGTTCTTTTGAGGTGTCTTGCAAGTGTTTTCATACCAATGATTAGCACATACAATTATACTCAAAATACATAACACTCCTCACAATCTTTACAACTATAAATGCTGATCTACACTTCTAAGCAATGTTGCAGGAAGCACCCCCNTCTTGCTAACTTAGGGAATCAATTCACTCCATGTCCCTCTCGGTTGCTTGAACAGCCAAAGCAATTGGTAATGCAAAAATATAGATCAAAGACACTAGATGCTTGTTGCTTCTTTCATGATACTTGGAATCATTCTCAAAGCGATTGTCATGTTATGAGGATGGCGAGTCTTCATTTTTTGCAGGGAGGACTACAACCTCTCACTCTGACGACATTTGTACAGCGTGTGGATGTTGTCCACAATCCTCTTAAGTTTGTTGATATGCAAAAACACGCCCAGCATATTTTGTCACCCAGTGTGGATAATCCCTCCACAGTTCAATGTGACGCTTCAGAGTCAACAACTTGGTGAGCACCCTGAGATCGGCTACAACAATATTACTCCACCAAAATGGGTGAACCTTGTCTCCATCTAAAATACACATTACACCTTAAAGGATTGGTGATCAAAATTGTCCATATCAATATGAAATAGGGCGGTTGTATTTTATGACTATGGACTAAGTTGGCGTAAAGCCTAAGCTGACTTCATTCCCAGAGCACGGAGACTGATCATTTTCCTTCATTGCACACGCTGACTTTATTCCGTCAATGATTCGATTGTTCCTTTTTGTGTAGCTATATGCCATTTGTATTTGTAAGTATCTCAACATCTTAAAGCGTTTAAAGTGTACTCTTTTGAGATCTACACTTAAACCATGGCGCTTTTCAGCGTTATGATCAATCTTTACTCCATTTTATGGGTTTTTTGTAATCGCAGTGGATTTTTACAATTGAGCAATCTATGTATTAATGGCATTAATGTTGGTATTAGTGGATTTTTATAATTGGGGTCTTATACATTAATTAGGTATTTGACTTGGCCTTGATCTTAAAAATAGATTATTATTATTATTAATATTGATGTAATAACACGAGTAAATTTTATTAATTATTTTTTTATTTTATTTTAAGTTTAATTGCATGATTACGTTTTCTGATTCGTTTCTTAATTCTGATAACTTTTAAAAAATATAGGTAAAGTTCACTGTTTTCAAATAAATCTGACGTAATTAGAATAGATTAGAAAAACTTTTGACATGAAAAAGAGGCAGGTCTCCAATATTAAAGAGAGCAAAGCGAATCGGAGAAGGATCATTCATCTAACAATTTGGAATGGGCGGCCTATAACAAGTTTAAACATTAATTTTGGCCAACGCCACATATCTCCACCAATATTTTCACTAAACTCCCCAACCTGTTTATTGAATCTACCCTTTTCAACATTAGATTCTTCAATTCTCTTCTGCGCTGCAAGCGAACACTTAGTACTGTTTAACTCCTGTAGCATTTCGTTTTGTTGTTTAAGTGAATTTTCTGATAATTCATGTTGCTGAATTAAATCTGAGTGTTGGTTGACAGCCTCATGAAGAGAAACGAGGTACTATCAGGCTGCTAAAACTGATCTGTTTTTATCAGATTTTAGCTTTAGGTTTGAACTTCTAAAACTGTTTTTTGCTGTTTTTAGGACAGCAAACTGTTTAGTAACTTTCTGTTCATAATTTTTGTGGTTAAGTGTTCTTTTGAGGTGCCCTTGCAAATGTTTTTATACCAATGATTAGCACATACAATAATACTCAAAACACATAACACTCTTCACAATCTTTACAATTATAAATGCTAATCTACACTTCTAAGCAATGTTGCAGGAAGCACCCCCACCCCCCGCTCCACCCTTGGAACCCCGCTCCGAGTGGATTCTCCATGGAAGCTTCCCCTGGAGCGAGCTTCCGAAGTCCGGAAGCCCGCTTCTGGATTTCGGAAGCTCACTCCAGGGTGCAAAATGGGCGCTTCCTGCAACATTGTCTTTATCTCGTTATAATTCTGGTTATATATTTGGATTGAGGTCAAGTTTCTCACTGGTTTATCATCATCTCTGTAACGTCTGGCTCAGCCTTGCTCTTTACTATTTCCAAAGGTGAATTGACACCCAAAGGAACCCAACGACCTTCCTTAAGGGGCAAAACGTCACACTCTTTTTGCAAGGGTTTCCATAATTGTCTAAATCTTCAGATAGATAAAATGATGAAGTGACGATAGAACCCCTCCTTTGACAAACGTTT
The DNA here is from genome assembly GCA_000966675.3 of Picea glauca. Taxonomy (NCBI): domain Eukaryota; kingdom Viridiplantae; phylum Streptophyta; class Pinopsida; order Pinales; family Pinaceae; genus Picea; species Picea glauca. Next base: position 310,170 of record JZKD02S1676015.1, read on the forward strand.
GGTGTATGTTTGTCTCAAACAATCTTAGGAATCAGATCGGTGTCCAATAATATCCAACGACCTCCTTTAAAGGGCTGCGTTAGCCCTCTGTTGTCACTGTTTGAGGGCGATTTTTTACTGTCAAATCTGCAGGCTTGAGGTTAAATTGTTGTGATAATAGAAATTGCCACCTGGAGATTCCATGCTGCCTACAGATTCTTTTCAGTGTAGTTGGACACACTGCAAGTTGCAACAGCATAATAACTTCTCAGCAAAACAGAAAACAAAGCATTCATGTCTGTAGAAGATAAGCACATATTTTCTTAAAGCCAAGATGTTGGAAAATAACACTTAGGAAGCTCCATGGGGCGTTTCATTACTTTACATGTCAGTCTATAGATGATAGATTCATAGCATTTAGCAACAAGACTCTAGAGTCTAGCACAATTTAAACTTATTGTTTTGGACTTTTCGATCTTCATAATTCAGTGCAGATGGCCTATTTTGTAATCATAACTATTTGGTCACGACTCATGTTATTATTGACAGTTGCTATATGACTGATTTCATTCCATAACTTAATGGTCTACTTTCTATTATATGGCTTAAATTTTTTTATGTTGGTTTGTAAGTTTGTAATTGCTAGATTCTAGATGGTTGATGGTCGAACGATTAATCATTGATGTACTACTACTTACTACTATGGATGCCATTTTAATGTTACAATGTACAAATATGCATGTTTTCATACATTCTGCANATTTTTTACTGTCAAATCTGCAGGCTTGAGGTTAAATTGTTGTGATAATAGAAATTGCCACCTGGAGATTCCATGCTGCCTACAGATTCTTTTCAGTGTAGTTGGACACACTGCACTAGCATAATAACTTCTCAGCAAAACAAAAAACAATGCATTCATGTCTGTAGAAGATAAGCACATATTTTCTTAAAGCCAAGATGTTGGAAAATAACACTTAGGAAGCTCCATGGGGCACTTCATTACTTTACATGTCATTCTATAGATGATAGATTCATAGCATTTAGCAACTAGACTCTAGAGTCTAGCACAATTTAAACTTTATTGTTTTGGACCTTTCGATCTTCATAAGTCAGTGCAGATGGCCTATTTTGTAATCATAACTATTTGGTCATGACTCGTATTGTTGTTGATAGTTGCTAGATGACTGATTTCATTCCATAACTTAATGGTCTACTTTCTATTATATGGCTTAAAAATTTGTATGTTGGTTTGTAAGTTTGTAATTGCTAGATTCTAGATGGTTGATGCTTGAATGATTAATCATTGATGTACTACTATTACTACTATGGATGCCATTTTAATGTTACAATGTACAAATATGCATGTTTTCATACATTCTGCAGCTAATTTGTCTTTCTGCATGTTTTTTTAATAGAAATGCAATATATATAGGCGCTCCCAGGACACTTCGCTCCCGATGATTTTTTGAAAATGAAGCTCCTGACGCTCCGCTCCCTAAAAACGCTCCCGCTCTGCTCTGCGCTCTGGCAACATTGCTTTGCCTACACAGCTGGTTGAATATGTTATATCTCTGCCAGTCTTATTTACAGATTTTAAACACTAGTGGACATTAACAGTATCTATTGATATTATCCATTTACTTACCTATATTTATCCACAGGCATCATGTCTATCCTTTAAAAGTTATATCATGAAATTGGACTTGTTAGTCTGTACAAGTTATTTCAGCTATCATATGTTTTAACTTTTGAGTAAATTGGATTCTTTATAATCCATAATTCTTATCAACTATGATGTGTTTTGGTGAATTTTCATATTGTGCTTTGTTTTCTTCTATTTTAAAGCTAGGAATGTATTTCATTAAAAGCGGGATTGAATGATTGTACTATCAAAAGTATATCACATCTTTACTAAAATGAGTGAAATTTATTTGCTGTTTTCTTATATGCAGGTGGGATATATTGTTATGAAAGATCCTATAACTGGAATTCAAAGTGATTTGCTACGCATGGAAGGGGCGGAGGTCATTGGGGTCTACCATGGTCTTGTGAATGAGAAGCTTGTTAAGTTGGCACACAGGTATCTGAATGTCCATCCAAAGTTTTCTTGAATGAAACAGTGGAATTTTTTTTATGTGTAGTTTAGTTTGATTAAGATCCTTAATATTTGTTCTTACACAATCATTTTACTATTTTGTATTTGAACGCTTGTATTGGTATTAACAACTGTGCATCTGCGATTTTCTCACCTCTGTGAAAACTACAATTTTCGTGCCTCTTTAAATGAATGCTTTCACAGAAGTTGCAGAGAACATTTCTTCTAAGGGAAGGTTCCCAAAGTTATTGAGAGCCTGGCCTTTCCTGCAACCACACAAAATCTGTATGGTAAGTGCCTCAAAAACATTGGCTGCTTGGGAACATCTTTTGCAGTTGCTTCTGCCATATTTCTGCCATATTTCTCTTCGATTAGTTCCCCGAGTCAAGGAAGCTGATTGTGCCCTCTGTTGCCGTCCTAATACACACTTGCTGTTGAAATTCTGAGGTCCTATGAGGCTGCCATCTAAGGTCTGTCCTTGACCTTAGTATGGCTCTAAGTTTCAACTGTTTGGCTGTCTTCTTTTGCTGTTTTAGGACAGCAA
>JZKD02S1676016.1:74420-99961 GCA_000966675.3 Picea glauca
AAGATAATATGTTCCAAGAAGAACTATACCTATGGAAGAACAAACAAGATGAAAATGGATATCATTAGATAATACACATGAAAAGATGAAATACAAATCATGTGGAAGCTATTAAGCCGAATCAATCATGAAGAGACTTAGAAGAAGCAAAGGCAAAAATAATTTAGCAATCGAGAGGAAATTGGAAAAAGACATATGACGTTTTGTAGAAGACAACAAGACAGAAGTGTGGACTCTGTTAGACAAGAGAGCCAATTATATATTGCGGAAGACAATAAGGATGCAGATGGAAGCGTGGACTCTGTTAGATGGAGGGAGATGATTATATGCACTCCTACATGAAGCAAGGGTTAGGAGGGAGATAATCCTATGATCCATTGAAGATGATGAAGTATATATATCCATGGTAGTAACCATGAAAAACAATATGTTTTCAGTTCAAACGCAGAAGAATACTTCTTCGAAGAGAAGCCTTAAAGTATTCTTGGTTGTCCATCCAGATCCATGATTCTATGATGAAAGGAAGAAATGGAATATTTAGGGCATGGAATCTATAAGACTCGAGAACTAAAGAAACACATGAAGATTCCAAGAAAGAAAGAAAAGCCAGAACAACTAGTCATTGTATCAAGAATCATAAGACTGCCAGCCTGATATAAACTCAATAAAAGAAATCAAGCAGAGGAACTGAAAGTCGTGATGAAGAACAATATATGGAAGACTTATGAATGATAGCATTGCAAATATCTAGAACTAGAGGTTCTCTCAGATGGAGGGAGAAGACTATGATGATTACTTGTTCCAGTACACCAGACTTATCTCCACATGAGTCATTATATCATCCACAACATCCATGAGTTGGAGTTCTACATCAGATGAATACAAAGAATGTTCTCAAGAGAAATTGAATAAAGAGCGTATGAAGAGCAATATCAAGACTTTGAGGCATACCAGAAAGAGACCCCTATATGCAGATATAAGAAGATAACTTGGTGGAAGAACCTCCAGTGCACAACACAAGCGTGGTGAAGATTCCCTATAACATCAAGATGATTACTCTGTAGATCAGATCTCATGATGACAGAAGAAGTACCACATGGATATGTTCCAGTTTTCCAACTATGACATATTCTATTGTTCAGACCTACATGAAGCCTTCACAGTGTTCCAGACTAAAGTACAATCGAAATCAAGAATTACATTATCCATGATGAAGTCCAGAAAGGAGAAAATGATCTCTCCAATACATATCTCTACAAATGAGCAAATAAGCAGACATTTTGGTAAAGCTTCTATCCAAGATGAAAGAGTTTGCACACTCAAGATGGAGCTCGTGGAAACAACTTTCTTCTTATTGAAAAAGGAAGAAATGACTCTCCAGGTTAGGAGGGAGCACTGAAAACATTATTGAAAACATTCATTCTTTAAAATTGAAAAATAGTCCATTTTGGACAAATGCTTTCCTATTCAGAAAGTGGATTGAGACTTCTGACGGACAATCACTTTCCATTGTGGTTAACATGGGAAGTAGTTTGATTGTTGATGTCTCATAGACAACAACTTCCCATTGTGGTTAACATGGGTAGTGGTCTAGGGCAGTCTCTCTTCTCGAGGGTTACTCAAGAAGACTGGCCTGCCTCGCCGCACAACGATTTCTCATTGTGGTTAACATGAGGAATGGTCCATTTTCAAGTTTGATGCAGGAAAATATTTTCCTCTTGTGGTTAATAGAGGAAATGGTCTAGACAGTNTTAATCACTCTAATGACATATATGTGTATACCATATGAAGTGGATTACTTAAATTTTTCACATGAGTTGAGTTTTGGCCATTTTTAAAGCATTAAAGGTTTAAAAAGGTAATGACATATATTAAAGATTTTGTCCCAAAAGTTTGTAAATTCAATTATCATTTTGGTTATCATCTTCTGAAAATTTGTCATCATTTGATTTCTTTCTTTGTTATTAAATTTTTTCGACATATTTATTAATTTTATCTTTCTTTTACATAATTATTATAATTTTTATAAATAATTTAACTTACAACATTCTTATTTTAAAAGTTAATGTTAAGCTTTGAGCTATGTATGAATATTTTTTATATAACATATCTCCTTTCAATTTTATTGAAGATATATTTTATTGAATTTTGTTGTCTTATATGATAACAAGAGGGTATCATTATTTATTGGTTTTATTATAATTTTTATTGTTATTATGAATATATTTTAAGTAGTTTTGATAAGTAATGTCCTACCACTTTACTTGAAACAAGAGTTCTATGAACAAAAGCTAATGTAATTTTTATATTGCTATAAGTAGCTCATACAATGATATAATTCAAATGATATAATTCAAACTTATGTATGAATTCAAATCTATACACCAAACACTTTGGAATATATAACTTGACCATAATAACATTAAATGACATCCATAAACATTTATAACTTCACATTTTTTTGGAAGGTGTTGAACAGTACCATCTCATCACATGGAAAGATTTTATGCAGCTCCTATAATTTCCAACATTTATGAAACTCATTCCTGCAAAGTATTTCCAGCATTTATGAGACTCATTCCTGACAAAGTAGTATATAGCATAGTACAAATTACATGTGGGAAAAGATTATTTTTAATTTTTCAATAGTTGAGAAAAAAGATGTAAAATAGTCATTTCACACTTTTTTACAATTAAAAATCAAATAATATGAAGTTTTAAAAATCAAATAATTTTTTTTTAAATTTATTTAAAAATTCATATTATTTGAGGTACAAAGTTTAATTGAAAAATTAATCTCACTAATAGAAAGTCAAGCAAGTTTGACTCAAAAGCCAAAACACTATACGCTGCCTTCGGCAGGTATAATAAACAAGGAGAATATCACACATAATAAGTAATTTAATTTTTAATATTTAACATGTGAAATGACATCGTTGTCCATAAATATACGACTGGTTTAAAATATCGTAGCTCGACACAAGTTGAGGTCATAATTTCAAAATATGGTAATAAATAAATTGTGAATTGTAGTAAATTTTAAAAACTACTTCCTTGATCCTTTCTTTCTTCTTTGCAGCTATAATGACTCTTATGCTTCCTTAATCCTTTTGTTCTTCCATGCCCTTCTACCCGGGTCTGCCATTTCTCAAGTAAGAGGGTGACCTTAACAATATATGTATGGGAAGAAATGAATATTTTCTGACGAATCATTGGTACTTGACGGAGGGAAAAATTGTTTTCTGCGGGCTTTGAAGTTCTAGCGTACCAGGTGAGCAGTACACCTCTCATGGAGACGAAATTTTGTAACGCTTTGCGAATTGAATTCATGTTTTCGGCATTAAAATTCAAGAAATTTTGATATTTATCTGTCCAGGTTCATGCAGCGCACATCTCGTCTTAATTCACAAACTTAGAAGGCTCTTCCGTATTCCTTGCTGCAAAGGTTGATCTTCGAATCTGCCTAAACTGGCTGTGAAAGTAGCTTAGTCAAAGCACAAATTGTTCCGGCAGGCACGATTAAATGAGCAAACTATCTAAAAGCAGTTCTCCCGCTCCCAAAGTATCGGTAAAATTCGGCCGTGATGCAGTTAAAAGACCAGCCGGGAATCATGTCATAGCGACCGTTCGCTGCAATGAGATCATCAAGAGAGGGACACCAAATCCTCAAGTAAACCTTTACAAACCTTAAGCTTTATATTTCTTCAATTATGTGAGAAAATAATATACTGCCAAAACAGGGCGCTGCAAGACTTGTTACTAGTAAAAGCGATGTTGATCTGTGACATCTCTTCAGTATTTCCATTCATACTGCATAATTTGTAACCCGCGGTGAACAATTTGAAGTTAGATGTTAATGTTAATGTTTTAAATTTAAATTGCTTTTCTTGATATTGTGGAAAAGCAGAAAGCTTCAACCGAGAAAGCTTGCAGCAACGAAAAGGAGGAGAAGAACTGTGAAGAAAATGTTGACACGGTTGAGAAAGCAGTGAATTTTGATGTTTCTGTCTCCCCTGGCTTATCGGATACTAATGTGGTCGCAAATGCTGCTGCGAATGACCACGGCGTTAAAAAGAAGGAGGAACCGTTAAAGATATCCGATTTTCAAGAAAATGAGAAGGCAGAAGTTGTTATTCCACCGACTGCACTCTCCGTTTCACAGTCCGGTGAGTCCCTAAAATCATTCCAAGATGAACCGCAGCTACTAGAGGACGACATGCTGGCAAAAGAAAGTACGGTAAATGACCGCAATATATTTGGCACCTTGGATGCTTATAATTTTGCACCTGTAAAGATCCTGGTAACTGACGAAAATCAGAATGTCAACATAAGCCAAAGCAAACATGATTGGGAAACTGTAATCACGCAATTTGAGTCTGAACCTCCATTTTGCCACATCGATAGCGAGAAAGCGGTCTCTGCTGAGGTCAAGGAATGAAAACCCGTTGACAGCTTTCTTGTGAATTAATCAGGAACAAAGAAATGAAATTTAATGTTTTCTTGTCTCAAACTTCGAAAATTTTCTCTGCAGTTGGAAGCGCCGGAAGGGATTAACACTGAGGAAGAAATCATTTCGAGCGATCTAGATCTAGCAATTTCCATGATTAAGGCGGCTCATTCGCAGGCAATTAAGGCGGCTGCATCAGGTTTACCTGATCCAAGAACCAAAGAAATAATTGATACTGTTCTAACTGTGGCTGTCAGTGATCTGCTCAAATTTTCTGAAAAATCGAATAATAAGAGTACTTTGTCTAAGGATTTCTCAACGAAGATCTTAGTTGCTGTAGTCTCTGTTATATCGGTGGTAGTAGTTTCCCTCGGCTTACTTTCAAAGTCGACCGAGGGCTTCAACTTACAGCCACCGCCGACTTGAACTCTATGGTATGCTCTTATTTTTATCATTTTTATTTCGGATAGTTCTTCTTTTTCCATTTTTATTTCGGATATAAACATCTAGTGGGGTTGGATGCAGATCTTACTCGTGAAGAATGGAACCGAACTCCATGGCATGATAATGGGATATGAATTCAAAGAAATGTATGGGTGAAAATGGGACCCCTCGTGCATCAATGCGTATGAAAGTTATGCAAAGGCTTTACTCGCCTTCTTTTGTTTTTTGAAGAGTAATGTGTACGAATAATTCGGGTTTTGGAGGCCCATCTAAATACAATAACGTCTGTTTTCGTTTTCGTTTTTGTTTTTGTTTTTTTCTCAATTTTAAACAAAATTTGAAGTTTGAATGATTTAACAACCGTGCTTGCCGAGCTTAGCTCTAACTCCTTGGAGATGTCTCGTATGGAGACGCATTGGAACTTTAGATCCCCTCGTAAGTGTCTCATACGAGATATCTTCGACGTATAAAACATGACATGAGGAGTGGACATGAGGAGTGGAGCAAAATTTGTATTGAACAAAAAATATATAGAGAATTTTGATATGTTATAAAGTTTGAGTGGGTTTAATGGTTAAGAATATGTGTTTCCTCTTAAGAGGTCACAAGTTCAAATCCACAGAGGTAGAGTATGTATATCTTCGTAGACTTTATCAGTCAGATTGATAGAGTATTAGATCCACATTTATATAACTGAATAATCTTAAATGTTTATGTGTATTGATAGTGATTTTAGAAACCAAACACATTGCACATAAGATATCTGGGTAAATAACCCCAAAAACCACTTTTAAGTTGATTTTATTGAATAAAATTTTGGGCTCTAGTCATTGGATAATGACTCATCTCAGGAAAATACAATAACATCAAATAACCTAGCCTACCTGGCCCTGGCTTCCCCTTTTCTCCTTTCCCTGCCCATTCACACTTGGATGAAATTTCCTCTTCACCCAATCAATGAAATCTCCTCACTCTGTGTGTGTCTCATCCTCTCATTTAAGTTTTCTTTTATAACATTGAGTTAACTCTAGATCTCTATAGTGATCACCTTCACTTTAGATTTAATGGATATGATTTAATTAACTCACTTAAGTTACTAATGCCAAAATCTTAAGCATTTAACTTAATTAAACTCACATTAATTCTAAAAGGTCATTCACTTTAACAATTAAGTCATAAAGTAAAAATCCTAAGTTCTGACAGGTATTAGTGACGACTGCCGCATGCTAGACACCAAGCTAATGTGGAAGTACCTATCCGATTCTAAATACATGAACACTTAGTCTTAGTGAGAAAGGTAATTCTACGACCTAGAGGTGGCTCTCTCTTCGCTACCAAATCCAATATATATATATATATATATAAGTGTTTGACGTGTGATGCAAACAGACCACTTATTGCATCAGATCCCAAACGCAATCGACCCTCTATTTTTTTTTTAAACGGTTTCCGATTTGACATTTTTTTTTAAATGTTTTCCGCTTTTCCGATGCACTTTTTCGATAGAAACATACCAGTGCGTTTATGTATAAAGAATGCACTATTAAGCCAAATTTAAAATATGGTGCATAAAAAATAATATCACCGATGTTCTCATCTAAACAACACAGAAAATGTTGCCAAATAATTTTTTTAATTTTTTTTCTCATTGATGTGTAATTTTTCTATTGTTTTTTTTTTATTTTTTATGAATGTTTACTTTTTTTGCTATGTTTTTGGTTTTCTACTGTAGTCGTTGCGATGTCTTCTATATATATCGCACTGTTGTAACTCAGAATATTAAAAAAAAAAATTAAACTATTTGTGGTGCGTGTTGGTGTATGGAATGCACCGATGCGTTTTATGTAATAAACGCACCGATGCTTTAAATATAAAAAGTGCACCGGATACAACGATTTTTTTCTCTGAAAATTATGTGCTTTATTTATAAAATATATTTAATAATTTATGTATTTAATGGTACAAGTTGTATATTGATAAAAATATGAGTGAGAAGAGTTCAAATAAGAAAAGTTCTGGTCGACATGATGATGACACATCCAGAAAACAAAAAAGGCAGGTTCTCTATAAATTCTATACAAAATTCATATGGTTGAACTATATGTATTGGTTAGTGTGTGTCATGCAGGGCCAAAAAATGAAGAAGTTTGATAACATTATTTCTGATCTAAGTGCAGAAAAGCATAAGAGATTGAAGGAAAAATTGCAGAGGGATGAATCATGTGAATGAAAAAATACTATTGAATATGATTTTTTTTTTGAAATTTCATTAATGACATACTTAAGAATATTAGATGACATGTTTCAAACAATCTATTAATTCACATATATTTAATGTTCTACAGGGACCAACAACAAGGGAAAAAAATGTCATTATAACAAAACAAAATTAATTAATATTGAATATGTAAATTATGATGAATTGGTCCTTAGCTCATCTGGAATGGTGTTGAAGATTAATCAAAGGGGGGGGAACTTTTACAGAACTATGAGGGAAATAGTGGAACAAACGTATAGATGTACTTTCTACCTACAATATATAAATCAATCCAATGATTCCAAGAACTAGGTTATATTTAAACTACATGAAGCATTTTCAGAGCAATGGTCAATGAGATCTGTTAGACTTGCAATAGAAAAAACATACAACAACAAAAAAGAATCATTCAAAAAGTAATATTCCTAAAAACACTTTTTAGGAATATATATATATATATATATCACAAATTATTCATTTATTAATATATCAATTTTGTGATATTTAGTTTTCATATATCAATATAAAAATATTTTATTGTCATGTTATTTTTTCCAGGAAAATTATGAAAATCCTAGAGGACCAACAAGATGATATTTGAAATACGCTAGTAGGAATGTCCAAAAAAGTGTACAAGGAGATGGTTAAATAATTGGACATAATTGCATCGCATGAGGAGCTATCTCAACAACAATGTGCTTCAAATGTATGTGATCATTGAATTTTTCTATTAGGTACAAATAATTAATTATATATTAAATATTAATTTTCAAATATTCTATTACAGAAAAGAAAATAAAATGGAACTCATTATGCACATAAAACTGGACGACAAGGAAGAAAATAGTTGATAGCAAAGTTTGTGAGTAATTGTTATTTCCTTATAACAACTTAAGGTTTTTTTTTTTTGTATATTTTAAGTTGTTTTACAACAACCATCATTGAATGTCTTCAAAGAGGTCCTAACATACAAACAAGAACCATCAAAAAAATTGATTGACATTGGGTTAATTAAGGGTTGTGAGTATATGTTGGCATATCAAAAATAATTGTCGAATTTGTAAGTATAATCTATGTTGTTTTACTTCCCACATTTTATAATTAATGAAACAAAAATAATACTTTCTATTAAATCTATGATTTATTATGGGGTATAAAACTTGCAAGAAACAAAGTATGGAACTGATCCAACTGAAGAATTGTTGAAATAAGGCATGAGATTTGATTTTGAACATATGTGTATGATTCATGAGTCACTTCTTGCTTTGGAGGTATGTCGATTTTCAATTTACATTCATGTATATTATTTATTTCAATTTTCATTATTCTTGCCAATGTAGATAGACTCATTACAATTTATTTTTATGTATGTAGATGAAACTTCAAGAATAACAAAAAAATCGAGACAATCAACCAAACATTCATCAAAATAACCCAAGGCATGGAAGTAGCTCGAGCACTAACAACAATTCCAATGAAAAATCATAAACAATATATTTGGATATCAATGCAAGCTACAATTGTATTATTTTAAAATAATTGTTTGTGAAAATCATACATTTTTGTTCAATGTAATGGACATAGTGTCTCAATTGAAAGATAAGGGATTACCGATAAGTGTCCCATTTTATATGACAAAGACCCTCATATTCATATAATAAAATATGTTTTAATTTATTCTATTGTGCTGTCCAGTGTCGCTATGAAATGTTACATCATTGATTAAATATATGGATGACTAAATATTATAATAACGAGATGCAAAATATGATGATATAACAAATTAATTCAAACATCATATCCAAATTCACTAATCAAAATATAAGATATATGTAAATTTTTTGATAAATAATGGAATTAAAAAATAACAATAATTGCATTATCACATGTTGATGTTTCTATTTTAATTATTAATATCATTGGCACGTTTAATATTAAAACTCACGAGTGTGTTTCATATGAAATTTTCACCGATGCTTTTATGTAATCAATTAGCACTGGTTTCAATATTAAATTAATACCACAAAATTATATTAAAACATTGGTCATTGGTGCGTTAATTTATATGAAGCACTGGTGCGTATGTGTTTTGATACGCACCGTCGCTATTGTGTTATTGATAAGCACTGAAGCTTGTTTATTACTAAAAGAACCAATGCTTTTCGGCTTTAATGCACCGGGTGTTTTTCCATGTAACACATCGGTGCATATTATTTGATACAACATCGGTGCCTTCTTATTAATAACGCACCGATGTGTTCTATGAAGAAAGCCTTGATGATTAATTATATTTAACGAACCCGATGCGCTTCGATGGTAACGCCCCGATGCTTACACGAAAAACGCCTTGATGCTTATACGCCACACACCCTAATGCTTAAATATTTTACTTTGCCGGTGCTTTCATATTTTACATCCCCAATGCTTGAAGTTAATCATACAACACAGGTGTTGTATGTGTATGTACGCACTGGTGCTTGTGCCTTATACAAACACACTGATTTGTAAACATTCGTCAACACCTCTGGCCGTCGATTTTTTTTTAGTTATAATCAACTTCCATTATAGTAACTGCAAAAAAATCTGCTATCGATAGCATATGTTGTAGCAGAGTTTTTTTTGATAATTTTTACCAATTTTGTAACACTAGAAACCTTCACTAAAAGGTATTTTCCTTGTAGTGCTTGGATGTTTTCACATAATAGTCAAAAGTTTCCCCTATTAGCTTTAGAGGTGAATAAAATTATAGAACGTGGCTAGCTATCTTGGAAAAATTATATGTGAAAGGAGGTGTTGAGGAGGAGGTGTCACACAGGTCAGAGCCATGGATTAAAGACCTAAAAGAGGACTCTTTAGATGCAAAATAAATTTTATTGGCTCTAGGTATGCTTTCAAATATTCCTCAAACTATAAAAATTGAAAATGAGGGTGACAAAATTGACTAATCTATAAGTTCACTAGGACCCAGGTGGTGATTTTGGTTACTAGTGTAAATGGCTCGAGAAGCATAAAAAAATGTTGGTTAGATCATTGGGTGCTAGAACTTCTTAGTTTTACATTACAAATACTTAAATTCTTTGGGAATTCTTAGAAATGAGCTAAGGAAAGGTTTTTAATGGGATTTTAAAATTTGAATCATTCATTCATGCAACCATTTAATCTATATGTTTCCATTAATTGAATATTTTATACAAAAGTTTCCAATTTATTTTGTGGCCTAGGTCATATGGAACCCTCCCATTGGGTTGGGAGATTTCATATATAGAATAAAGAATAATTTATTTCCAAATTAGTCCTCTTTGATTCCTCTTGCACCACATCATGTACAAGTAATATGGATTCCCTGACTAATGAACCTGAGTCATAGATTTTATTTGGTGGGTTAACCATGATCTTGGCCCCTCGAAGATGTAATTTTCAACATTTGGGAGGGCGCCTCCATCGATGGGATATAGATAGTCGATATATATCGATGAGAATAATTATGAGAGTAATAAGGATTCCCTGACCAATGAACCTGAGTCATAGATTTTATTTGGTGGGTTAACCCCGATCTTCGCCCCTCAAAGATGTAATTTTCAACATTTGGGAGGGATCCTCCATCGATGGGAATCATTTGTGGCTCTGAGGGCTTCTAATTTAGTTTTTCTCAAATCCCCCTTGGGGGATTATGAACCATCAATTTGGATTGTCCATGGAAATCCTTATCATTGATGACAACTTAAATCTTTACATTGGGCATGTACCCCTCCAATGATGAATTTTTAGGTTTTAATTTGATCGATCTTAGTTGATCCAAGTTATTCAGGGAGTTTGTTGTACCTCACTACAATTCTGAATGATTTCATTGTGGATGAATGTGGACCATTGATAAGATACGATAGATGAAACCATGGCCATTCATGGCAGCTTTACTGCTCAATATTTCTTATTTATTGATCACAACCATTAGTAACACTTAGAGACATTCCCTATTTCCATTTTAACGAAACGTTATGGACGAATATGAGCCATTTATCTACCTCCATAGGGAGGATCCCAACTATTAACAAAATTTGAGGCACATCATTGTCACCATTCTTCCCCAAACCACAGATGAATGTGAACTATAGATTTGTTCTAGTCAGGGGGGTCTTGGCCATTCGCGATAACTTGGGTTGAGTCTCATTTCCTTTGCACTGGACTATGTATATGATCATGGATCATAGATATACTTTAATGGGGGTGATCTCAGTGGTTGTCCAAATCAATAACTTTAAGGAATGATCAGATGTGCATTATGGGCCACCTTTTTACCATTGCTCTGCTTCATGTGACAATGTTGATCTATCCTTAGAGACAAAATTTCTTGTGCTTTACTCACAACCTCTGTGACTTCATTTATCTTAGGATTTCAAATTTTTTTCCATAGGAACTTAAGTAACTAGTGCCATAGATAGAAATTTCCAAGGCTTACAGTGCTGGAAAGGGGCCATCTCAAATGATTTTGAATGAGGAAATAAGGATTTTGGGTGAGGGTGATATTTACAAGATATAATGTGACGAGAAGAGAAAGGAGCATCATCTCTAAATTCAGAATGGGGCCCCAAGGATAAAAAATTTTAGGGTGGGTGTCCCCATGGGAAAACATCACGATGGCCCAAATCCATTTTAGGTTTATGTTTAAAGTGTTAAATGATTCAACTGTATTTAACCCTTCCTAATATCTTGATGGGGAGTGTATTGCAGGATCCTAAACATGGTATCATGTCTATGTTCTATGGAAAGGATCCTTTTGGGCTTAAAATCCCACAACATGATATTTCAAAACCCATGATATGGAATCAAACCCTACAGTGTGGTTTTTCATACAAATTGGACCCTCCAATGGCTAACCTAACCCACACCTTGAGGTCATTCCCTTGCCTATTTGATTAAATTCCTATTTTTAAATTCTATTTGATTAACATATCTTTGAAACCATAATTTGCAAGTGAACAATTGGATCTATGACACGTCTTGATCTAATATATATTTTGCCTCTTCCATGCTCTTGGTATACTAGCACCTATCATCTCTAAAACCTATATTGTGACCATTTGTGATTAACTTATCTCCAATATTGAAGGATTGTTGATTCAACATAGTTCATCTTTTCAATGAAAACTCAGTCAAATCGACTGGCTAATTGAGGTGGATCCATTGGATGGACAAGTTGAGTCTATGGTTAAGTCAAAGGTTGAAGTGATCAACTGGAATTTCGAGTGGTCATCTGATAGGAGGTCAACAACAGGTCGAGTGTCTACTAACTAGAGACCCACTGAAGGTCGAATGGTTTGTATCTAACTAAAGTTTGACGGGTATTTGAATGTAACAAATTGTCGATATTCATGGGATAGTAGCCAATCATCTGCACAGATCTATAATCATTTTTAGGAACTGTTAGTACTCAAATTCACAACATAATTTTTTTCCATTTGGACAATAGCAAGGGCGCTACCAGAAGCCATGCATTCTCGATGAGCCTGTTATTCTTAGTTTGTTGATTTTTTCATTATCTCATAAAATTTGTTATTGCTCATTAATATTTAGAGATAAAACATTGGGTTGTGGTTATCGAACCCAATCTCTAATTATAAGGATCGAGCTTATCATAAGCACTCAGGATCGTGGGTCAAGTTTAGATCCAAGCTAGCATTCAAAGTGTAATTATTCTTGTCAAAAAGGATATTGGGCTTATTACTCATCAAGGCCATTTTTCTATTCCTGGAACCAAGAGTTGAGTTATCAAGAAATAAACAAAAGAGAGCTCGAATCATATAGAGGCCGAGGAGAAAACATTTTTGGGGCGTGACCATCAGGCCTCACTTCTTGAGTCATCGACAAGTTGGCCACTGAACATCACAAGTCAACACTCAAGATTCTACAAGCACATACAAAATTCGAAGGAGGAGCCCACAGGGAGTGAATACATTACACAATGAGTTGTTATACATTGAAACACTGACATATTTAAAAAAACATGAAATGTGTTGTTTTCTGACAATGTGGGATAATTCCCAAATTGGAACATGCCCGCAGCTAAATGCGTCGAGCAAGAGAGCCAATATGAACGCCTTAGTGTTGAAGCCAAGTTTCAAAGGCACTCGGGTGTTGAGGGGAATTTCCATTTATTAAGTGTTACAAGGAAGAAAAATCGAGCAATGGATTAAATTTTGAAACAAAATTTTATAGAAGTTTCTTAGCACCAATAGACTAAAACAGGGGAAGTTTCTACAAAAGTTCTAGAAACACAGTTTTGCAGCGCCCGCATGTAAGTATTAAATGCCAATAAAGGGTCTCTTCCTTAGTGCAAGATGGATGATGAGCGCCCATACTCATACCAGGTTAAAAATAAAGTAATCAATGCCAAGGATAATGAAATATCATTGAGTGTTCAAAAGATGTCAAAAGGATGCTGGGAGGTCATATTTAATGTCAACTAGGAGATGGAAATATATCTCCTATCCAATGAGAGTTCATGGCAAATCTACAGGAAGGAGAAAGACACCCAAATTAAAACCAATTTACATGTGTGCCTACAAGTGTTAAATAATGCCTTCATCAATCAACAAATGTTGAAATATGTTGAGAGTAAGATCCCCATTTCCAGAAAGCAACCAAATCAATCCCAAATTTCCAGGACAACAAATCGAGGATTTATGACAATTTTCGTTGCATATCATTTCAATTAAGAAATATTTTGGGGAAAAGGATATTCAATTCCTTTGGGATTCTGGATCCACGAGTATTGGATCTGAGTTTTGTTTTGTGTAGCTATATATTGTAAGAAAAAGATGTAATTTGGGGGGGNGTTGGATTTAGTGGCTTAAGAGAGCTGTTAAATTTTGGTTTTCTCTAGATATGTTATGAAACTCTCCTGTAATAATTTTTCAGTTTTTAGATGACCTATGAGATATTAGAGATTCTTGACAATGAATTTGTTAGTGATGTATTTTCTTAGTTATTTTCATAATGCTAAGTTCTTCTACTTTCTGATTGAAAATGTTATATTCTAAGTTCATTGAGATAATGTATTTGAATATTTCAGTAAGACAAATGGTTTGTTGAGATTGTATTTCTCTCAAGTGTATCCATTGATCTTCATTTAGCTGCCATGTACTTGACATTCTTAGAGATGAAAGTAATTTTCCAATACTGTCTTTCATTTGCATAGTCTTTTATAAAGTTTTGTGGTGTTCATTGAATAATTCAATGAATGCATTCCTCCTAGAATTATCCCGATTGATAATTTTTCCACTTTCCTTTGATATTATTCCTTTCACCCATCATTTACAACCCTTTTCACTGGAAATTTGCTCGATTCTCTCTACCTCATTCAGTTTCATATATTCAGCTAAAGCTTGTTATCAAAATCTAGGAATATTTCAATATCATATTTCCTTAGAGCATAATACCAATATTTCAAATCAAATCAATCATATCCCCTAAGAATTAAGATGTGGTAGGCTTGATCATTAGTAGTCAGGGTCAAATTCTAGAACTAACATCTTTTGGCACCATTGTCAGGGACGAAGGAACAAAGACATTTTCCCTGGGAGAATGAAAATGATTAGATATGATCTTTGATGGTGAGCAATGGTCAAACATATAGTATGACTGCGGATCCCTCACATGGAGGCTTTGAGTTTGAAGATTCTATTGGTGACTCCATGAAGGAATAATTCATTGGTGACTCCACTAATCTAGAATTCCATCAAATGCTCAGAAGAACACTATATTGGCTGTGAGGTTTGCACCTTTTAATTTTGCCAATATTCATAGTTTTCCAAATGATGTGCCTACTACACATGAATGGGGAGAATACCTTCTGAGATTTAGAGAAAATTAGGATCATCATCTTGCTCAGCATCTCATCAAACTTCATGAATACATGGATCAATTAGGAATTTCTCACGAAGATGTATTAATGAAAATGTTTATGTACTCCTTGGAAGGAGAGGCAAGACAATGGTACATAACTCTTCCTATTTCTAGTATTTCATCTCTAAAGGATTTCCATGCTGCTTTTCATTCATATTGTAAGAGGATTTATCATGTCGAGTGCCTCTTGAATGATTGTTGTGAGCAATTTAAATCTCTTAGTGAAATTTTTCAGGAGGGCTTTAATGATGAGATCAGTGAAGAAATTTTGGAATGTTCTTATAATGCTCCTAGCAGTCTTGATGGTCATTTGAACGGGTCTCCTCATGAATAATTTGTCGCTGAAAATATTTGTGAATATCAATTACTGGTTGAAAAAACGTTTGTTGGAAGCCATCTAAAAGACCACACTGCTGATATACATAAATTTTCATCATTCTCATCATAATTATATCAAAGTTCTCATGTGTATGATGAGTATGATGATGATATTGAAATATTTGATTTGGAAGTTCACGATGTGAAGGGGATTAACCAATAGTTTCATGAGTATTCTGAATCCATTGTTCATGAAGAATCATATCTTGTACATGAAAGCTATGATTCAGAAAATCAAAAGTCTCTATCAACATGCCTGGGAGATGATATCAAACTGGTATATGACTGTTATAGTGTAGAATTTGAAGAAAGTTTTCAAATCTCTTGTTATGATTTGATTTCCATTCAAGATGTCAAGGAAAATGGAGACAATTTTCAGCCATTTTATGTTTCATATTCAGGATTTGAGGAGGAAAATACTAATATCATCATTAGAGCATAAATGACAGATGAGGAGCTTGTTTTTTTGCATCAGCTAGAGTTTGTTGTGGTTTTCACGACCCAGTGGACATTTACATGGAGATGGTTTTTACAAAGGTTTTCAATGTTGTATCGTTCAACATACAAGCATATTGCAATAGTAAGTATGTGCTACTAGTTTTTTTTTTGCTGCAAAAATTTTGGAATTCTTGCATTTTTTCTTTCAACTGCAAAGGAGATGATTATTTTATAAACAAAATGATTGTTTGGCTACATTGGAAGTTTGCATACACGTAATAATATTGTCTTTGGTTGGTTATAAATAGGTAGCATGATGAATAATATTGCATTTCAAGCATCTTTATTTTATTTTTTTCAGTTTGATGGTGTGTGGTAGATCAATAATAATGACTCCATGGCCCAATGGAGACATTGGCTTTGAGTCTTTCCAGTTTCAATTTGGTTTTTCATCTTGTGGGAGAGTCTATCTTCAGTTGTGTATTTGTAGGGACAATTTGTAGCAGAGATGGACAGAAAGAAGGAACAATGGTTTGTGTGTTCTTGGATCCTCACAGGGAGGATTCCATCCCCAGAAAGAGCTAGTGTTACTACTCAAATTCGCAACATTAAAATTTTGACATTTAGCCAATAACAGGGGAACTACCATAAACCATGCATTCTCGTAGCACATAAAAATCATTGTTCTTGCAAGCATCAGGTTTATGAGCCTCTTATTCTTATTTTGTCGATTTTTTCATTATCTCAAAAAAATTGTTATTTCTTGTGAGTATTCAGAGATAAAACATTGGGTTGTGGTTATTGAACCCAATTTCTAAGTCCAAGGATTTAGCTTATCATAAGCACTCAAGATTGTGGGCCGAGTTCAGATCTAAGCTAGCATTCAAAGTGTAATTATTCTTGTCAAAAATGATATTGGGCTTATTACTCATCAAGCCCATTTTTCTATTCTTGGAACCAAGAGCTGAGTTATCAAGAACTGAACATAAGAGAGCTCGCATCATATAGAGGCCAACGAGAAAAAAAATTTGGGGCTTGATCATCAAGCCTCACTTCTTAAGTCATTGACAAGTTGGCCACAGAACATCACAAGTCAACACTCAAGATTATACAAGCACATACCAAGCACCAAGGAGAATCCCATAGGGAGAAAATACATTGCACAATGCATCGGTATAACATTGAAACACCGACATATTTAAAAAACATGAAATGTGTTTTTTTCTAACAATGTGGGATAATTCCTAAAATAGAACATGCCTTCAACTAAATGTGTCGAGCAAGAGAGCCAATATGAATGCCTTACAGTTGAATCCAAGTGTCAAATACACTTGGGTGTTGAGGGAAATTTCCATTTATTAAGTGTTACAAGGAAGAAATATTGAGCAATGGGTTGAATTTTGCAACACAGTTTTATAGCAGTTTTGTAGCACCAATAGACTAAAATAGGGGAAGTTGCTACAAAAGTTATGGAAATACAATTTTGCAGCACCCGAATGTAAGTATTAAACGCCAAGAAAGGGTCTCTTCCTTAGTTCCAACTAGATGATGAGCACCCATACTCATGCCAGGTGAAAAAAAAAGTAATCAATGCCAAGTATAATGGAATATCGTTGAGTTTTCAAAGTCTGTCAAAAGGATGTTGAGAGGTTATATTTAATGTCAACTGGGAGATGGAAATATATCTCCTATCCAATGAAGAATCTACAGGAAGGAGAAATATGCCCATGTTAAAGCTGATTTACATGTGTGCCTACAAGTGTTAAATAACTCCTTCATCAATCAACAAATGTTGAAATATGTTGAGAGTAAGATCCCCATTTCCAACAAACGACTAAATCGATCCTAGATTTTCAGGACATCAAATCAAGGATTTACGACAGTTTTCGTTGCATATCATTTCAATTAAGAAATATTTTGGGGAAAATGATCTTTGATTCCTTTGGTATTTAATCATATTCTATGTTGAAGGGATCTGGATCAACGAGTATTGGATCTGAGTTTTGTTTTGTGTAGTTATATATATTGTAAGAAAAAGGTGTAATTATGGGAGGGTTGGATTTAGTTGCTCGAGAGAGCTGTTATAGATGACCTATGAGATGATGATAGAGATTCTTGACAATGAATTTGTTAGTGTATGTATTTTCTCAGTTATTTTCATAATGCCAAGTTCTTCTACTTTCTGAATGAAAATGTTATCTTTGGAGTTCAATGAGATAATGCATTTGAATATTTCAGTAAGACAAAGGGTTTGTTGAGGCTGTCATTCTCTCACATGTATCCATTGATCTTCATTTAGTTGCTATGTACTTTACATTCTCAAAGAAGCAAATAATTTGTTGATATTGTCTTTCATTTGCATAGTCTTTTAGAAAGTTTTGTGGTGTTCATTGAAGAATTCAATGAATGCATTATGCTTAGACTGATCCTGATTGATCATTTTTCCATTTTACTTTGATATTATTTCTTTCACCCATCATTTGCAACCCCTTTCATTGGAATTTTTCTCGATTCTCCCTACCTCATTTAGTTTCATATATTCAGTTGAAGCTTATTATCAAAATCTTGGAAGATTTCAATATCATATTTCCTTAGAGCTTAATCCCAATATTTCAAATCAAATCAATCATAGCCCCTGAGCATTAATATGTGATAGGATTGCTCCTTAGCAGTCAGGGTCAACTTCTAGCACCAATATGAACCATGATTTAGGGATTTTCATACTATAAATCCTATACATATGACATGATGTAATACTATAAAAGTTAATCTTTAGCATTGTAATGGTCATATAGATGTAAGTTGAAATGCTTGCAATGTTATTCTTGTGTAAAGAAAGAGAGCATGATGACAATTGTGTATTAGGTGTAGACCAAGGTTATTCATGTAACTTTTTATTATATGAATGAATAAGATAACAAGAGAGTAGGAAATTCTCAAGGAATGTTGGTTTTCTCAGTTAAGGGTTTCCAGGGTAAAATATTGGTGTACTATGTGTGTTTTTCATTGTTAAGTTTTCTTTATTTATGTTTTCTCTTTTTTAGTTCATTTAGAGTCAATATTATGTCTCTACAAGTGATATCAAAGTTGCTCCGATACGAGTGGTATTAGAGCTTGTTTTTTTAATCTGTAAAAGTCATATCAAAGAAAGGTTAAGAAGATATTGGATATGATTTAAACCTAGGTCTAGTGGGAGTTGTAAGTTAATGATATTTAATTTGTGCTTAAAAGAAATGGAAAGTGGTTCAAGGATAGAGATCAAAAAATTTAATGGCCAGAATTTTGAGCTTTGGAAGCCTAAAATGGAAAATCGTAGATTGAGAATAGTTAGTAGTTGAGTCCCAGAACAATTATGATGGGTATGTCGAAGGTAGAATGGGAGAAACTCGAAACGAGGGCAAGGAGTACAATTCATTTTTTTCTTGTATATTCAATATTATTGAATGTATGTCCCCGAGGTGTAGGGAAGTCGGTGACGGAGTGTGTTGTTAAGCCACTCCGTGTTGTTAAAGTCACCGGTTCAAAACCTGCGGGGACAAAAAATCCAACCATGTTAAGGGTTGGTGTGGCTCAGGCCGGGTGCGATCCCCGGGTGATTTTGACGGCTTAGATGCCCCTGAGTCGCGGTTTCTCAAGCCACAGGTTAATCACGTAGCCAACAAGTCCCGCACAAATCAACAAAAAAAAATAAAATATTATTGAATGTATCAACAAAAGACTCTAAAAAGAAAATGTGGGACAATTTGGGAATCTTGTATCAGTCGAAATCCCTTGTAAAAACGTTTTTTCTTCCGAAGAAATTGTATCTTATGAGAATTAGTGATGGGAGTTTAGTAACAAAGCATCTGAATGCACTCAATATTGTAATAATTTAGTTATTGTCTCTGGATATTAAAGTCACTAAGGTGGAGAAATGTATTATTTTGTTGTGTGCTTTGCTAGATTCATTGGATAACTTTGTTATGACTATCAAGAGTAAGTCAAACTCATTAACACTTGAAGACGTGGTTGCATCTCTATTGTCAAAGGAAATAAGGCAGAATAACATGGAAAGATCGACCAAGGATTCCTTGATGGTGAGAGGTCAACCGATCGATAGAGGAAAAGGAAAATTATCTGGTATAATTTTGAAGTCAAAGGGTAGATCTAAATCCCTAGTTTAGTCGATGAGAATATGTTGGAAATGTAGTAAAGAACGAAATTACAAGAGAGACTACAAGTCAAGAGTGACTAATATCAGTCTAGGATATGATGAGAATAAGTCAATTGAGAGAAATACTACTCCAGACAAAGGAGGAGACGTGTATATAGTGTCGACAATACATAATCAGATCATGATGTTTGGTTGATCAACTCTGGTGTATATTTTCATATGAAACCTCATAGAGAATGATTTTGTGAATATGACAGATATGAAGGAGGATATGTATACTTAGGGGATGACTTGAAAACCTAAATTGTTGGACGAGGAAGAGTCTGATTGATGCTATAAGATGGGAGGAGTAGAACCCTTTTGGGTGTGCTTCATCTTTTGGGTTTGGAAAGAAATATTATATCTGACAGAAAAATAAGTGATGCAGGTGTGGACACTTAATTTCATAAGGATATCTGCAAAATGATCAGGGGGGAAATGATCTTAATGAGAGGAGTTCATATTGGAACCCTATACAAGTTTTTAGGGAGTGTCAAATCAAATGGATGAAATATCATTGTTGTTTCTGAATTTGACTCGACTATGACGCTACTTAAATCAACTTGGGTCAACACAACTCCAACTAACTCGATTATTCCTCATCAATTCACCCTGACCATGCTATGACACCATAGGAATGGACATACTAGATAAAAATGACTTCGATCTATGCACAACAAAGGTATGGTCAAAGGTTTTTTTGACTGTAATTTAGAAGTCGATTTATGTGAACATTGAATCTATGGAAATCATAACCATGGTAAAATCACATCTAAAGCTAAAAGGGAAAAAGGGATTATGTAATTGATGCATAGTGGCGTTTTTGGGCCTATAACAGTCCCTTCACTTGGTGGATCTCTATATTGTGTTTACTTCATAGAAAATTTATACAAGAGTACATGACTATATTTCCTAGGGAAGAAATCATAGGTTTATGAGAAGTTCAAAGAGTTTAAATCTCTTGTGGAAAACTATATAGAAAAAATATCACGGTGATGGGAAATGGAAACGAAGGTGTGTTTTATGGAAAGGATTTTGAGTAGTTCTGCAAGTAATGTGGTATATCATGTCAAAATACCACACCATATACCCCATAGAAAAATGGAGCTACTAAAATAATGAATAGGACATTCATGGAAAAGGAAATGAGCATGCTCAATGGTGCTAGGCTCACACAAGAATTCTAGGCAGAGACAGTTGACACTACAAAATATTTGGAAAACAAGTCTCCCTCATTAATGTTAGTCGAATCAACTCCACAAGAGGTACGCTTTGGTAAGAAGTATTCATTTTCACATCTCAGAGTATTTGGTTGTGATGCATTTTTTAATGTTCCCAAGGAAAAGAGGAATGAGTTGGACAGTAAGGTAGTCAAGTGCATTTTCATCAGCTACAAGGATGGAATGAAATGATATAAGATATGTGTCAGTTGTGGAGCATGATTATCTTCTTGTTTCATAGGTATTTGTTTCCAGCCGTGTTTATACCCCATGAATATTGTACACCCAAAAATAGTGTACACCCCTCCATGCGAGAGGGTTAGAGGGGAGCTTCCCCCCCCTACGGGGTCTAGGGGGCTCATCCCCTCGGCTGTAGGGTCTGGGGGCAATCAGGACCTTGACGGGGGTTTGGGGGAAAAGCCACCGAAGGAAACATTTCCTTCTAAATGTATAATGTAATTTCATAGTAAATTTAGACCGTTCATTATAAGGTCATAGATATGACAGTAGAATTTATGTTGAGGTTTTTTTCCCTAGAAGGAAACCCTCTTTTTATTAGGGAAATGTATTGCAACTATGCATCATTGTGAATATTGTATTCTAAGAGAGGATACTGTGAGAGAAAGAAGAGGAGGTTACAACAAGTGTGTTATAGTTTGTATCGCTTCATTTGTTGGATAATAAAAAGGAAGGAGCTGACAATTTATCTGGTGGACGTAGCCCACACTGGGTGAACCATGTATATCTATGTCTCTATTGTATTGTGTATCTTCTGTGTCTTATTTCTTCATTTTTTTTTTAGTTTATTTCTCTGCGATCCTGTTTTTCTAACAACTGGTATCAGAGTGAAAGGTAACTCATAGGAAAAGAGGGTTCCCAGTTTGAGTGGGAGCAATGGCGAAAGATGGAAATTTTAGGGTCGAGAAATTTAACGGCCAAAACTACCAGTTATGGAAGATGCATATGGAAGATTATTTATATCAGAAGGATCTATTCCTACCATTGGGTGGTGTTAGCACTAGAAGTCACCTCTGGATTGCAGCAGAGGTAATCCAAGTACACATCAATTTGTATGTCACAATGAATAAATTAAAGGAGGTCAAATGGGCAAAGACTCAAGAAAATATCGCTTTAACTTAGAAATCCGAACCAGGAAATGAATGAGCAAGTGAGGTCTTGATTTAACTTCAGTCAGTAGGTTGTAGTAAAGGGTGAGTAGGGGGAAGAACTTGTGAGGAAATGTAGAGGTCTTATATGGACATAGGATATTCCAGTAGCCTAAGCAGGAAAATCTTTGAATACAAGATCTTCTTGAACCCAAAACTTCAGGAAACTGAAAACATCATAACAATATTGCAATGAAACATACATTACAATACAGTCACAACAACTCAACTGGATCACCCATGCCCAAGTCTTTAATATCAAAAGAAAAAGAGATGATAAGAAAGTCGACTTTCATTAAACAAGAAGTCTCAAATGGAAACACATAACCAGAGAACTAGAGGCTTCATTAAAACTCTACAATATAGGAGCTTAGCTCAACCATCGACCTTAAAAAAATATCAAAACTGAGTATTTATACTCAGAACAGTTGCCATTAACAGGAATGAGACCTAGCTTCTACAATCAAAGCTTTGCATCTGTATCTTCTTCTATTAGTCTGCACTTGCATTCTTCTGTTAGATGCGATCTCAGATTAGTATGGGCTTTGTAGGAGAATCCGTTGACAAGGGGAACTTTCCACTGACAGTCTGCCTCCATGACCAACTTTCCACGCTTTTCATTTATGGGGTGAGACAAGGTTTCAAAAACCTCCCCCATTTCCATTAACTACTTTCATTGGGCTCGGGATGGAGCTTGACACCCATGAATGTTCCAGGAGACGCTCATGACTTCTCCAAGACAAGCCCAACACCTTGAAACCATGCATATCTTCTGATGAGACCAAGATGAGCACTTTCGGTCCTTTGCGCAACTCCTATCCATCTCTCCACATGACCTCGGGCCATGACCTTACACATATCCCACATAGAATTTCGGGAGTCTTCACTCCTCTTGATTTCAAATATTTCGATGCTTGATTCCGCGAAATGACCCATCTAGATAGATGGTCAGATTTTCTTTGATCCTGATCGCCAGGATCATTTCCTTGAACAATATTAGCCGCCCACTGCTCGATAGGAGCTTTCACTTTCTTTATGACCTTGCTTCCATATGACTGCAGGCTGTGATAGTGGGCCCAACTCTTAGACGCATCGCGATTTCCTATTTTGCGGACTCACGTTGTGCTCCATGCTGAAATCTATGAGTCACGAAATAACGATTGATTGGATCGAGAAACATGTGTCCCCTTGCATCAGACGACCCTGATGTACCTTTTTCCCAACGGTCCAGATCTCCCTTCACGCGCTCAAATTTAACGGTCTAGATTTGATATTCACTTGAGAACCTATATGTGGATTTCGACGGTCCAGATCTCTCTTTTGATCAATGACTACGATATTTTCTCTATTTCACATTTTGAGAGTTCTAAAGAATTTTCTCTTTGACCGATCCATCTCTCGAAACCACAAAATTGCTAATCCTGCATCTCATGTCCTTCTGAAATGAATGGATTAGATCATTTCGCAATTTCGCATTTCGAGAATCATCATGAATATGCCCTTTGACTACTCCATTTTGCAAGTCATAAAAATGATAATATTGCGCCACGCATCCTTATGAAATGAACGACTCAGATCATTTTGTGATTTCGCATTTTGTGAATCCTCATGAATCTTCCCTTTGACTGATCTATTATGTGAGTCAGCAAAATGATAATCTTGTCCCACACGTCCTTCTAAAATGAATGGCTCATATCATTTCGCAATTTCGCATTTCGCGAATCCTCATGAATCCGCCCTTTGACTGCTCCATTTGTGAAACCATGAAATTGCTAATCGTGCAACAGGTGTCCTTCCCAGTATCAATGGCTAGGATTGGCCTCACGATTTCAGAACTCTGACGTTATACTTCGTGAAACTCTATGATCTCGATTGCTCAATGGTCTTCGATCCAATATTCTTGATGGATCTCTGTCGTTGAAAGTTGATCTTGCTTGTTCACTTGATTTAAGTCCATACCAGCCTGCTCTAAGTGTTGCACTTATGATTATGGCTATGGTTTCTGTGAATAATTACTTGGATGACTGACTGAGGGATTGGGAAAATAAATGATCAATGACAGAGGTCAAGAGAGAAGTGATCAGTCTAAGAGAAAATAGGTCAATCAAATGGACAAAGGCATACATAAGAAAAACTACAAGCCGAGAGGAAAAACTTACAATTGGGTCTGCAAAAGGAGGAGAGATAGGCAAAAATAAAAACTTTGGTAGAAACCACAAACCCTGAAGGTTTTGAAAAGTTTATGTGACAACACATGGAATAGAAAAGAAGTCAAAGGCCATGAAAGAAGAAGAATGGGAGGTTCTTGATAGAAAGGCACTAGGAACGATACGAATGAGCCTAACAACATCGGTGGCTTTCAATATTTTGAAAGAAAAGACAATGAAGGATTTGATGGACACATTGGCTAAACTATATGAAGATACTATTTAATATGAAGATGTCAGAAGGTTGGTCTATTGCAGATCATTTAAATGAATTTAATACGGTTACTAATCAACTAAGTTCTATAAAATTGGACTTTGATGATGAGGTCAGGGCTCTTCTAATCTTTTTCTCATTTCTAGAAAGTTGGAATGGCTTGGTCATTGTTGTAACTAACTCTATCTCTAGTTCAAACACTTTAAAATTTGAGGATGTTGTTGGTGTTATCCTTAGCGAGGAAATGCGATGGAAAAGCACAGGTGAAACATTAGGTAATGCATTAAACATGGAGAACAGAGGAAGACAAAAGGATAGAAGGAAGGGCTCAGGGAATTGCGGGAATTATAGGAAGGGAAGATCCAAATCCAGACTGGGAAATATAGAGTGTTGGAATTGTGGGAAGAAAGGACATTTGAAGAAAGACTGCAGAGCTAAAAGAAACAAAGAGATGGACAGCAGGATAAAAATAAGGAAGAAAATGTAACAGGTGATGTGTTACAAGATGCTTTGATTCTTTCTATAGATAATATTTCCGAGTCTTGGGTATTACATTAAGGGGCTTCATTTCATTCCACACACCATAGGAAACATTTTCTATATTATGTTCAAGGTGATTTTGGACAGGTTCATTTGGGTGATGATGCACCATGCAAAATTGTTGGAATGGGAAAGG
>JZKD02S1676016.1:104731-141237 GCA_000966675.3 Picea glauca
AATAAGAAAGGTTTTCCTGGTTGAGGGTTTCCGGTAAAAATCTCTGTGTATTCTGTGTATGAGCCATTGATTAATTTATGTATTGCTTAAGAATCTATATGCATTTCTTTACTTCACATGTTTAAAACTTACAGTAGGTACATTGTATTTGTGTACTGCTAATACTGACTCTTCTATCTCTTTATCTTGTACAGGAGTGTATACATCACTGTGGAATCATAGGCTTGGACACATGAGTGAGAAGGGGATCCAGATACTTCAAAAAATAAATTTGTTTCCAGATCTTAAACAAATTGATTTGGATTTCTGTGAGCATTGTGTTTATGGAAAACAAAAGAGAGTCGCATTTCTCAGAGTTGGAAAAGAAAAGAAGAGTGAAAAGTTAGAGCTTGTGTATACAGATATATCAGGACCAAATCATGTATCATATCTTGGTGGATCTCGTTATTATTTTACTTTTATTGATGATGCAACTAGAAAAACTTGGGCTTATTTCATTCGAAAAAAATCTAATGTTATTGATACTTTTAAGAAATGGAAAGCTTTGGTTGAGAATGAGACAGAAAAAGGTTGAAGTGTCTCATATCAGACAATGGAGGTGAATATTGCAGCAAGGAGTTTGATGATTACTTTTCATACCATGAGATTGGTAGAGAGAAAACAATTCCAGGAACACCACAATAAAATGGTCTGTCAGAAAGGATGAACATGACAATAATTGAGCGTGCAAGGAGTATGAGATTACATGCTGGGTTTCCCTTATAATTTTGGGCAGATGTTGTAAATATTGTTGTTTACTTAATAAACATAGGACCTTCAATCTCTTTGGATCATGGAATTCCATAGGAGGCATGGACATGTAAAAAGGTAAACTATTCTTTTTTGAAGACTTTCGGTTGTGAAGCATTTGTCCATATTGATAAAGAAAATAGAACAAAGCTTGAGGCAAAATCCAAGAAGTGTACCTTTATTGGATATGGAGTTAATGATTTTGGTTATCGCTTATGGGATTATGAAAATAAAAAAATCATTAGAAGTAGAGATTTCATATTCAATGAGAAGGTCATGTACAAATATCAGTTGTAGGGAAAGAAACAGGAAAAAAAAAAACCAGAATACATAGTGCTTGATGAGATCACTGAAAAAGAAATTCCAAAGGTACCAGGAAATCAAAATGTACAAAAACAGGAGCAATAGATACCTCAAACTCCTACAAGTGTTGTTAGAAGATCTACTAGGTTAAGTAGACCCCTTGAGCGATACTCTCCTTCATTGTGTTATTTATTGTTGACTCATTATGGTGAATCAGAATGTTATGAAGAGACAATGCATGTAGACACTAAAAATAAGTGGGAGCAAGGAATGAAAGAGGAAATGGATTCCCTAGTAAATAAACAGACTTGGGATTTGGTTCAATTGCCTACAAGAAAAAGAGAATTGCAGAATAAATGGGTTTACAAGTTGAAGGAAGAAGACAGAGGAAAAGAGCGGTACAAGAAAAGACTTGTTGTAAAGGGGTTTGCACAAAAGAAAGGTATATATTTTAATGAAATATTTTCTCATGTTGTTAAAATGACTTCAATTAGGACTATTTTAAGTCTTGTGGCAGTAGAATATTTACATATTTAATAGTTAGATGTAAAAACAACTTTTCTCCATGGGGATTTGGAGGAAGTGATTTATATGCAGCGGCCACAGGGGTGTGAGGTCAAAGGGAAGGAAAATTTGGTATGCAGGTTGAAGCAGAGCTTGTATGGCCTAAAGAAATCTCCAAGGTAGTGGTATTTGAAGTTTGACAAGTTTATGACAGAACAAGGTTATAGTAGATGTCATTCTGATCACTGTGTTTATTTTAAAAACTAGAAAATGGAAGCTAGATTATCTTGCTATTGTATGTAGATGACATGCTTGTTGCAGGGTTTAATATGCAAGATATAAATGTGCTCAAGAATAAATTATCTAATTCATTTGCAATGAAGGATTTGGGTGCTGCAAAGAAAATCCTTGGTATGAGAATAACAAGAGATAGGAAAAATCACAATTTGACATTATCTCAGGGTGAGTACATAGAGAATGTGTCAGAGAGGTTTAGAATGCAGAATGAAAAACCAGTTAGTACACCTTTGGCTAGCCATTTCAATTTTACCAAAGAAATGTGTCCCAAGACACAAGAGAATATAGAATACATGTCCAGGGTCTCTTATTCGTCAACAATTGGCATCTTGATGTATGTGATGGTTTGCACAAGACCAGATATTGCACATGCAATGGGAGTTGTGAGTAGGTACATGAACAATCCAACTAAAGAACATTGGGAGGCAGCAAAGTGGTTTCTCAGGTATTTGAAAGGTACTGCTACTCATGCATTATGTTTTGGAGGTTCAAATAATTTTTTGTAGGGACATGTTGATTCATATATGGCAGGTGATAAAGATAGCAGGAGGAGCACCACAAGGTATGTTTTTACTCTAGGTGGAACAATAGTAAGTTGGATTTCGAAACTGCAAAAGGTTGTTTCACTTTCAACAATAGAGACAGAGTATGTTGTTGCTACATAAGAAAGTAAAGAGATGATTTGGTTACAAAGGTTTATGGAGGAATTGGGAAAGAAGTAAGAGAATAACAAGTTTTACTGTGACAGTGAGAGTGTCATTCATTTTACAAAGAACTCAGCCTTCCATTCGAAGACTAAGAATATATAGATCAAGTACCATTTCATATGATCCGTCTTGAACGATGGACATTTAAACTTGGAAAAGATACACTCTAGAAATAATCCTGCAGACATGTTAGCAAAGAGAGTAACCAGGGAGAAACTAATTTCTTGCTCAGTTTCAGTTGGTCTTCAAGGATGAAGGTGAAGATGAGAAATTTTCTAGATCCAAGGTGGATTATAGTCCAGAAGGTACAACAACAATGGAGTTGTTTTGATCAGTCTCCAAGTGGGAGATAGTTGGTTGCGGAGCCTCATTATCTTCCTCTTTCATAGGTATTTGTTTTCAGCCATGTTTATACCCCATGAAGACTGTACAGCCCAGAATACTATACACCCCTCCATGCAGGGGGGGTTTTCCCCCCCTGCGGGGTCCGGGGGAAAGCGGGCCCCTGAAGGAAAAAATTCCTTGTAAATGTATATTGTAATTTCATAATAAATCTGGACCATTCATTATAAGGTCACAGATCTGATGGTAGAAGTTATGTTAGGGTTTTTTTCCTTAGAAAGAAACCCTCTTTTTATGAAGGAAATGTATTGCAGCTATGCATCATTGCAAATATTTTGTTTTGAGAGAGGTGACTTTGAGAGAAAGAAGAGGAAGTTACAACGGGTGTGTTGTAGGTTTTATCCCTTCATTTGTTGGATAATAAAAAGGAAGGACCTGGAAATTTATCTGGTGGACGTAGCCCACATTGGGTGAACCACATATATCTGTGTCTCTATTGTATTTTGTATCTTCTGTGTTTTATTTCCACATTTGTTTTTATTTTATTGCTCTGCGATCCTGTTTTTATAACACTATGGGATCCAATGTTGAGAAAAATAGTTTATAGTCGAGATGTGGTATTTAGTGAATTCGAAGGAATTTTCAATACTGAATATGCTCAAATGGAAAAAATAACTAGAGAATTTGGGGTTTGAGCTAAGGAATAAAGAACACAATTTAGATTAGTTGACTTAATCAATTGAAAAGGTGGAACAATCAACTCCATTTATAAGGAGGTATGAACAAGTAAGGAAACCAGTTGATAGGTACAATCCACCTAATTTTTATTCTACATTTGTGTTATCTTCCATTGATGATGAGCCCAAGTTTATTAGGGAGGCAGCCGAATCGACAGAGGGTAAAATTTGGAAGGAGGACATGGCCGAAGAAATGGAATCCTTGCACAATAATGAGACATGTGATTTGGTCAAACTACCTAATGGAAGGAAAATCATTGGTAGTAAGTGGGTGTTCAATAAAAAATTGAATGCATTAGGTCAAATTGATAAGATCAAATCTCGACTGGTAGAAAAAGGTTATTCCCAAGTCAAGGGATTTGACTTCAGTGATATTTTCTCTCATGTTGCAAAATTAACTTCCATTAGGGTACTAATGTATTTGGCTACAACATTTTATCTTGAGATAAAGAATATGGATGTGAAGACAATGTTCTTACATAGGGATATGGAAGAATAAATCTACATGAAACAACTTGAAGGATTTGCAGTAAAGGGAAAAAAATGTTGGTGTACAAATTGAAGAGATCCCTCTATGGTCTAAAGAAATCACCAAGGACATGGTACAAAAACATTGACACATACAGCCTTATTTTGGGATTTGTGAGAAGCAAGGATGATCACTATGTATATTCCAAGGAAGAAGGTGGCCATTTCAAATATGTAGATTTGTATCTCGATGACATGATTCGGGTTGGAAACAACATGGATGTTATAAACAAGGTGAAGATATATCTATCCTCCAAGTTCGATGTGAAAGATATCGATGCCGCGAACTTCCTTCTAGGGATGGAGATCAAGAGAGACTAGGTAGTTAGAAAAAATTTATTGAGTCATAGAAAGTACATTGAAATAGTCTTGAAACATTACAACATGTTGGATTACAAACCAGTTAAGGTACCAATTCATGTGGAAGAAAAAATTAAATGTTGAACGGTGTCCGGAAACATAGGAAGCAATAGAGTACATGGAACATGTTCCCTATGCTAGTATTTTTGGTATTCTGATGTATGTGATGGTCTGCACTTGACCAAACATTTATCATGCAGTGGGAGTATTGAGCAAGTACATGTCAAAACCTAGAAAAGAGCATTGAATTATTGTCAAGAGAGTGTTTAGCTACTTGCATTACATAACAGAATATGATATATACTACCAAGGGAAACCTAAAACCGATAGGGAAGTAAATGTACATGGATTTGTCCATGTTGACTAGGAAGGAGATCTATTTTAATGAAGGTTGACCAATTGATATGTGTTCAATATGTTTGGTGGACCAATCAATTGGACAAGTAAGAAATAGGACGTAGTAGCCTTGTATAAAATGGAAGTGGAATACATGGTAGCCACTCATGCAAGAAAAGAAGCATGATGGTTTAATTGATTGTGTTCATGGATTGGGTTTGAGAAAAACTATATGAAGATAAATTGTGACACTCAAAGTGCAATTTTCTTGAAAAAGAAACCATCTTACCATTCCAAGATGAAGCATATTGATGTATAATACCATTTCATGAGATACATGGTGGAAGGAAAGAAGGTGATGTTGGAGAGGGTAGACACTTTGGAAAACATAGTAGACTCTTTGACCAAGCCTGTGTGTTTTGTGTAGTTATATTGCTGTAGAGAAGCAATGGGCATTGTTTCCCTAGGTCAATGAACAAAAGTTTAGGTTCTCCTATATCATTGAATAAGAAAACAAGTGGGATAATGTTGGTTTGTTAAATTGTTTGCAGTGAAAACTCAATCAAATTGATTGGCTAGTTGAGGTGGATCAATTTCACGGATAAATTGAGTATGGTTAAGTCAAAGGTTGAAGTGATTTCCTAGAAGGCCGAGTGGTCATTCAACGAGAGTTCAAAAGTGTTGGCATACTGAGAGGAGGGGGGTGAATTAGTATGAGCACTTTTTACCACTTTCAATCACAATATGTAAAGTTCAACTTTATCAGAAGTATATCATTTATGATTGCATTAAATATATCATGATCATATAACCATAAGCAGTATCATTCAACAATATTACATCAGATATAGAGTACACCCGAATTTATGTGGAAACCCAAATGGGAGAAAACTACATAATTATTTCTTATATACATCAAGAATACATTCATATGAAGCACCAAATTCCCATTTATCCAACACCAACTATAAGGAGGCACAAACCCCCTGATTTACAAGAAGCTACCACTCCCAAAATTCTATGGCTCCAACCAGAAGGATCCTACGACCCTCTTATTTATAGGATCCAACCTGAAGGAAGCTCCATATCCCTGATTTCTCCAACACCAATTAGAAGGAGGCTAAAAACCCTTAATTTTAATGCACCAACCTGAAGGAAGCTCCAATTCCATGTCTTCTCTAGCACCAAATGGAAGGAGGCTACAACCCCCTTTCCTTGCCCCATCCTGTCACCCTGAAATATAAGTGTAGACTCATTGTTACTACCACTGAAAAACCTGTAACTTCCACTGTCACTGATACATCAACCAACCTGTCATTGTCACTATCACATCAACCAACTTTTCACTGTCACTGACACATCAACTTGTGACTAGCACTGTTGCATCAACTTGTCACTTTCACTATCGTGACCATTGTCACTGTCATCAACCAACTATAACCAGGTCCAATCACATGTATACCAAAACCATCACAATACCGTGTACATCAACCATGTACCAGAACATTTTCCATACCATGTACTAGAACATGTACCATGCCATGTACATCAACCATGTACTAGAAAATGTATCATACCATGTACCAGAACCTGCACCATACCATGTACATCAACCATGTATTGAAATCTATACCATACCATGTACATTAACCATGTACCAACATCACCAAGATGTGTCTCAACATGTACTATCATCACCAAGATATGAATCAACCATATAACATATCAGTCATGATATGTGTCAATCATGCCATACACCATGCACCATAATATATCATCGATGATGTTCCTCAACTAAGTACCATAAGATGTACCTCAAGCATGTGATAAAATCACCATGACATATACCAAACTAGATACCAAGATAACCAAGACATACTTCTAACAATGTATCATATCATCACAACGGTGTGCCATATCATGTACTATCATCATCAAGACATGACTCAAGCATGTACCATAAAAATAACCCTCAATAACACATGTAAAGAATACCTCCAATCCTATAGCATATCTGATACATAAAATTATAGACATGTAGCTCTTCATCAACTTCAACAACAAGAGAATATCATCTTCATAAAACTTCACCTCAGTCTCGCAGGACTAGTTTTGGATTAGTCACAAACCTTAAATTTCAACAAGTTTAACTCCGTACTTGTAATGAATAAAGGTCTGAAATTTTAACCACGGATATTATGAGGTCTTTCTTCTATCTCCTCGAAATTTTA
Organism: Picea glauca; assembly: GCA_000966675.3. Taxonomy (NCBI): domain Eukaryota; kingdom Viridiplantae; phylum Streptophyta; class Pinopsida; order Pinales; family Pinaceae; genus Picea; species Picea glauca. The sequence goes on from JZKD02S1676016.1 coordinate 111,866, forward strand.
GGGTTTGAAACTTATTAGAACATAAGCTATTGATAAAATGTCAAACCTTCCTAAATGTTATCCTATTCTGGAGAGCGAACTTGTACAACATGCCATGCACTCAATATTTGATATATGATTCTGAAACTTGCACAAAAGATACTAAATATTGTTATCTATTCACTCCAATTGGTCTCACAAAATTTGGATCCTCTACGAAGAATTTATCACTATTTTACCTGGAACACCTATTTAAGACTAGTTTCGGGAAAAGTCAAAAACCATATCTTCCACAGTGTATCTCAAAAAATACAATGACCCAGAAGAAAAATGTTTACCACATGTACCTTAACATGTCTTCTCAACAACCTCCAATTTTCTTTATCTGAATCATTCTAGAAAAATATTTATAGAAAAAATGGTAAGATGACCTATAAATAACATACCTTAGAACACATAATCACAAGACTTCATCCTCCACTGGAAATTTTCTCTTCTTCACTTCATCTTCCCTCTGAAACTCGCCTTAGATCTCTCTAGTTAGCTCAGATAAGAATCACTTGCTCACTTATAAGATATTCAATAATTTTTTGTAAGTGAATGTGATAATGAGGGGTTTTTTGTGGTGCATTTATACTTTTCCAAGTGATTTATTTCCCTAACTTTAGGGAAAACCTATGCTTTCTTGTTACAACCACTTTACCCTTTAATTAATGAATTGTAATTGTTTATGGGACTCTTAACCATTATTTGGGGCTTCCACCTTCAAGAGAGAATAACTTCTCAACCGTGAGGAGCCACATGGGATACCACCGACCGTTGGATATGAAATGATGAGGACTATCCATCTATGAGTGTGTTACCTGCATTTACATTTCCCTTCATCCTCTTTTTCCTCAAAAAAATTTGGGCTTTGTGATTACACCTCTAGGGATTCTTGTAGACTTCATGTCCTTATTCCTCAAATAACTTCGGGTTTCATGACCACAACTCGAGGGCTTCTTTTAGACTTCTTCAAAAGAACCCATCACATTTGTTGACATCAATGACAACCACGTTTGTTGAAATAAATGACCAATGCTTCATATATTTCTCTCCTCATGTTTCTCTCCCCCTTTTGACATCAATGGAAAAGGGTATATCCATTGTGGATGCTCCCCCTATCTTCATGCTTCTGACATTTCTCTTTTGATATTTCTCTTTCTTCTGCTTTGACATCATGGATAAAAGGGTAACTCCCCATGTTTATATGTCTCCCCCTTTCTTCATGCTTCCGATATTTCTTTCTCGATATATTTCTTTCATGATTTCTCTCCCTTTTATTTCTCTGCAATATGTCATGTAGATCAATGTGGGGCTTCCTCTATATTCTTTATTTCCTCTTTGTTGGTGCTCTTTTTCCATTGGTGTTTCCTCTTGTAATTCACTGACATATATAGATTGACATCAACAACCTTACTTTTCAACAATTTCCCTTCGATGATATGGATTCTGCTGACGATTTATCTTCCCCTATTTTGATGTGCCTTTCATTGCTTGCCTTCCTGTGACTCACTGATTTCACCTGTCAACATGATTTCATCCACTATTATGCATCTTCTCTGACTCATGTCTTTTATATCTGCCAAATATCTCATGAATCCATCTCTGTTCTTAAAATTGTCGATGATTTTTCCACTCAACTGCACACTATGTTGACTCATCTATCACTTTACTATTATGGATACTTCTTCAACTTTGTTGTAACTGGTCATCACATATTACTATTCCTCAAATTGTCTTCTCAATCTGTAAATCAAAATTTACATGTCTAGAACAATTTGTATTGAATATATCCCTGCATGAATACATACGTGGAATCCTCTATACAATCATGAACCTTTTCTTGAGAAGTGTGTGTTGAGCACTCAACACACCCTATAAGGTCTATGTCAAATTTTACTTTTTGGGTACAACTTGATCTTTTATGCTGTCTAATTCGACTTCATTGTGAAAAATTTTGCCTTTTCTTATCATTTTTTTATTCTCATTTAAGTCTCTCAAAGTTTGGTTGAACATTGAAAACCCATAACTTAAAAGACTAACATTTAATTAAAGATTCGACAGCCAAAACATTTCCCTGATGCACTCAAAGACTCGGCATTGGGAAGAATTAAAGATGAAAGAAAATCACTTGAGAAAACTGTAGTCACCAAGCGCCGATCTTCATCGGCGTCGGCAAAATAAATATTTCTTTCTAAACAAGCATTGCATGAGGATATCGCCAATAGCCGATCCCCGAAGAATTTTGGCATCGACGAGTTTTTGAGAAAGTCCATAGAAAACATAATAAGTTTTTCCCCGAATGTCGATCCCCAATACCTCTTCGACATAGACAATCCCATGTTTATTTTAGATCTCATAACTTGAATAAAGTCTCGAGTACGACCAATACCTATGAGCTAAGTCACCGGTCTTCAGTACCACGTCAGCACCATATGATGAAATTGATCGGCCTCAGAGGTTTTTCGCAGAAGGGTATCAATGAAAAAATACAAAGTAACTCAGGGCACCACTGAGCATGAGTTCGAGGCTAACTTGCAAGAAAATATGGACAAAGAACACAAGGGATACATACACAAAGAAAAGAAACGAAAAATCAAACCACCACAACCAAAATCCTTTTGTCAAAATATCAAGACTTTATATTAGATTTACATCGAGCTCAAATTACATACAAAAGACGTTGTCTACAGCTTTCGGCAAACCAACCCAGTTTACATTAAGAACATGAAAATTCAAAAAATACTATCAAGCTTTGTGCCACATCTAAGAATACAAAATAGAGTTCATTAATCATTCCTCTTCTGTGCGCTGACAAGCTCTGCACGTATTTTCTCACCAGCTACTTCGCATTCCCTAAGATGTTTTCATTTATAGTTCTTCTGACACTCTTTGCGCTTCTCAGAGTTGTCTCTTGAGCCATGTCATGTTCCCTTCATGACCTTGTGATGCTGACACCATGAGGGTCTTTTTCGCCAATTGTTGTCTTAATTATCTATTTTCATGGTAGAGTTCAACAATGACGAGTTGTGCCTGCTCCAGTTGCAGATTCAGATCTTGAATGTTAGAACCTGTGGCATCTATTCTCCTCATTCTGCTCCTACTTCCTCGACTTGTGGTTTCGACAGGCTCTAGACAGATAACGCGTATCAGTAATTCCTTGGTGGCCGATCTTGCGCACGAATGGCTTGGGATTTTGTTTTCCCCAACCTCCTTATTCTTCCTTGGACTTCCCCTTTTTCAGGTCATCTGATGTTCCGGAGGCATGCCTTCCAACGTCCTTCCTTCCGACACAACATCTTCCACTTCGGCCTCTGCATGGTGCGATGCCATCATTTCTAAGTACAAGTAGGAACCTCCCTTTGAAGCCTCGGTAATGATCGTTGTGAGTAAGAATGAATCCCAGGCATTTTGTGGCACAAGCCTAACGCTTCGGTTTCCTCACGTGCTTTGTCTTATGTTTTGAGGGGTTCCCATGGTGCAACAACGTATCTATCTTATGCATCGGGAACTCGATGAGGGCCCAAAGAGAAAAAGAAAAATAAATTGATTAGACTAGGCTTGCGAGACAAATTACCAGTTGTGCATAAACTCGGCTGGTGAGTAGAGAATATGAAAAACATTTACGATTTATAACAAAGCAGGCAGTGGGTGGAAACGTGCAAGGGAAAACTAGATCCATGGCAACTGGATGTTTGAAGCAAACTTAAGATTTTATGTGGAACATCCACGCGATGAGCATGTTCCGAGGCATGTGAGATGAAGCTGATAGTAATTGCAGAAAGTTTGTAGTACAATCACCTTGATTTTTAAAACCCCTAGTCGTCATGATGAGCTGATGATGGTTGATGCACTTGTTCATGCGACTTATGTTTAAACAACTTGCCTCGACCTAGGGCACCTAATAACTTCCTTGATGACAATATCTGACCCTTTTGGAACGTACTCGTACTTTCATCACATGTTTGGCTCTGACATCCTTTCCCGAATCCAAGGGCCAACCGGCGACTTGTGTGACTTCGACTCTCATATTTTTCCATACCTTCTCTTTCATGTTGTGGCATGCGGATGTAACCCACCCTTACTATAGAAAAATGATGATGATAATAGGAGCGGTGCAAGCAATTCAAAATATTGCAGAGATCACGTAAGTATCAAACAACCTGTTTGTCAAGATTTACAGGTATGGAATAGTCTGGATTTTTCATGTTTTCACTTTATACGTTTATTTTTACCAAGTGTTGTTCTATATGCAGTCTCTAAATGATTTTAATTTCGATTGCAGGAAATATACCTCCAATTATTGAGCAAGGATGGCCCAGGAGCCTCATCACAAGATGCAAGAAAATGGGTCAGATGCGAGAGAAACTGGGTCAAAATCAACAAAGAAATAAAGGATATCAAACTTCTTGAGTTTATCATGCCCGGTGACCTTGTCGAATTGTGTGACATAATCAAATTTCACATCGAGCAAGATTCTTCATGATCCAAATAAATAGAAAAGGTGACAGACACAAGAGAGCCAGGTCAAACACGACAATTTATGGAACACCCGATCAAAGCTCGAGTTACGCTGCAATAGTTAAGTACCAGTCTGGTCAAGTATTGGGCACATGCAGTAGAGATCAGAGATATTTATGCGGCCCCAATGAAACAACATAAATTCCCATACGCCCATACTTGTGAAGAGTTGTTCATCAACAAGTCAGAGTACGAGAAGAATCACCCTTTTAAAGTGATATCTTGAGATGACTCTTAGACAAATTGTTAGGTGATAATGCCACGTGGCAAATTTTTTTTTATTATCTGCACTTTAGCTGTTATTTTTAGTTAATATAATGTTATAAATAGGAGCATCGACCGATTAGTTAGGCGTCGATGGTTGCTGCAAGAAACTCTCATTTTTTGGTTTTGTTAAGAATTATTTTGGAGCTACCTTTAATTGAGAAGTCCTTCTGGACCAGAGACAAAGTTGTGTTTTCATCAAATGCGTGTATGATTGGATGTGGAAAGGAACTATTTCCTATCTCGTCTCATGAATGTATGTTGTAACAAGTAAGAGCTATTAAATCTATTGATAAGTTATCTGATACAATGTTTTACAGTTCTTTTCTTTAATGATGAAGATGAATCGTTGTGTTATTGTGTGATGGATAATTAGATTTAAGTGAATTATTTTACTTGCCATTATTTTATCACATGCATGTTTTCTTCTTCTAATTAGTATCTCAGCCAAAAATTGGATTACTCACACGGTTAAAGTATTAGTACCAGGCCTGTGGTAGATGATCGTTGTCTGCATGCTTGAGCAACGGGTTATCCCAAACTCAGCCTCTTCTCTAGTATTTAGATCATTTTCCCGTTTTCTTTCCAAGTTGGTTTATACCAGCTTCCATCTTATATCGGTCCCACCTAAGAGAAAAACACAAAAATAGAAAGTCCAAACTGAAGGAGACGCCTTCGCAAGAAAATGCAAATCTCATCGATTAATTGGTCGGATCGCAAGATCTAGAGAACCATTCCACTATTAAATGTTGTAGAGTCTAATTTGGCCTCAGTGGCGAGTTTGGTTCCTACTGTTGGTTAAAGGGATCTAGGACCCATCAAAATAATTCGTGCTAGAAAGAGGGCCTGAACAATGAATGTATCAATACATATTTCACATAATATTTCAGACAGCCTGTAGATTCAAAGAAGCCCACATTCATGGCTAGTCATTTCCAAGACAACATGCACACACTAAGTACTCTTGAAATGAGTAACTCACCCCATCCCAAGGAAGAATGCGTGTACCCTAACATACCTTATGCTCTTCCTCACGAGGAATTAAATCAATTCAGAATAATCACAAGAGCATACGCCCGACAGATTGGTGCGCTGCATTTAGCTCTAATACTTCCTCGAAGACAAAAAAATAAGAAGACCAATGTTCGACACCCTTAACCAGGTTTTCGTGAACACAATAGAATACCTAATAGATTTCGCAATCACCGAAATCGAACATCCTCTTAATCTGATCCCTGAAACGCCAACCAACGACGTCTCTGAACCAAATGATTTTTCAGAGGAGGAGGAGTTTAACTTAGAATCTGAAGATATGGAAGACAACAATGACCATGATGAATAAAGGGGAAACTCGCCACAGAAAAATCAACCTTGGTTGGCCATATATGCTTTGGCCATCTCGGGGCGAGTCCATAACCTTCCCTGACATCCAGAGAAGTTACTTCCTAAGTTTGATCACGAGACCTCGAGATTGCCTGAAGATCATATCAATTCATACTAGCGATTAGACTTATGAATGTCCAACATGAAGATGTAGTATGCAGGTTATTTCCTTACACTTTTGAGAACTCGGCCTCCACATGGTATTTTAAATTACCTGTAGGATCCATAACTAGTTGGACCAAGTTTCATAAGGATTTTCTAGATAAATTTGTCGAAGAAACCACTACAGGAGCTTTGATGGCTAAATTGTTCGCAACCACCATGGGTTCAAAGGAGAAGGATAAATATTTCAATCAAAGATTCACAACTATCTTGAACAAATTCCAACCTGAAGCTAAACCAACTCAAGAGTTTCAAATCGAAGTATACGCTAATGCTCTCCCAACTTCTATTTCCATGTTTGTCAAGAGGACAACCAAACGAACCCTGGCTAAGAATTTTGAAGAAGCCAAAACTATAGAGTTCTGGATGAAAGGGTGTAAAGAAGGTTAGGTCTCGTTAGCTAAAAAATAAATCCAACCTGCTCCCAGGAGAGGACTCCTTTTTACTAGACCTCCAGGGAAACAAGCAGAACAAGTTCCTGAAAAGGGAAATGGAGACATAAAATACCTACAATGCATGGTCAAGAAGTTATCAAATGAGATCATAGACATGAAAATAAGTGTAGGGGAGGGAAACCAAGGCCAAAGGCCCTATAATCCTTTCTTCAAAAGGAACCCACCGTTTAAAGCAATTGAACCTCCCCCAACTAACTTAAATATCGATCTGGGAAATGTAGCATCCAACTCTTTTTGTACTTACCATCAAGAGAACCACTCTGAAAGAGACTTCCCTCAATGGGTGCATGCCATGAATTTAATGGCCAACTGGTTTCTAGATGAGGTCTCCCTGACCGAAAAACCAAGTGGTTCAATTATGAATGTTGTTGATCAGGAAGATATTGATCCACCAGAAGATACAACCATGCTGATATGGGATCCTGACCTAATCATGCCTTCTGACTACTTATTCGAGTCTAAAGAGACACCCACATAGGTCTTGGTTGTGCAAACACGCAATAAGGGTCTGCCCATCTCGAAAGATCTCACTATTACCCAAAATTCGGGGGTAAAGACAACCCTCGATCACCTGAAAGCACCTTTTTCTCCCCGTAAGAACCGTATAAGCATCCATACCCGAGAATCGCCCAAAATTGATTACAACGTAGTTGAATATTTGAAGAAGTTAAAGGCTAATATATCAGTCATGGAAATTTGTAGGATCCCTCGGCAAAAGGACTTCATGTTACAGGCTTTGAAATCGGTAGAAAATCCTACGATGAGCACTGACTCAGGAAGAAATCTAATCCCCATAGACTTAGGGAATAAACCAACTGTGAAATCTTGTTCTGAAGATAAGAAGGGAAGAACTTTTGTCCCACATTTCCTTTTAACATTTGAATTCTTCAAAAGGAACCTCCATAATTGTTTGGTCGATTCAGGAGCGTCCTCTAATGTTATGCCATTGTCTATCTGTAAAAAACTAAATGTAGTTCCTCTCAAGAGTGATAAACATGTAATACAACTAAATAGAACCCAGGTGAAGTTCATGGGAGAACTCAAAGATGTAATGATCAGAATATCCACACGTCCTAAGTTTGTGCAAGTGATTGACATCATTATAGTAGACATCCCAAAAACCTATGGATTATTGTTAAGATGAGATTGGTCTGAGAAATTAAACGGATACTTTAGTACAGATTGGGAACACCTTTGGCTACCATTAAAGGGGTAAACAAATATGATCAGAATTGATAGGGAAAGATATCTGAAACATATGATCACTGATCTAGAAACCCTAAATGAACCCTGATCGACAGACTTCCCTGTGCTAGGCAATTATTCTTGTGATTCCTACTTCAACAAATTCTCCCCTCTCTCATCTGATATCCCCCTCACTCAAAATTATGAAATGGTGTTTCAAGAGAAATCGCTAATACTGACAGAGGAAACCCTCTTATGTCAAGAACATGTGCTAGAAACCACGAAACAAAAAATAAGAGAGCAAGAAAGTGATAAAAAAGGGGAAATGGATAAATTTCACTCACAAATTTGGACCATATACTTTGATGGATCTAAATCACAGGAAGGGTCTTAGGTAGGGTGCATCCTCATTGATCCAAATGGTAAGTGTCATTTCCTATCCTTTATAATTGAGTTTGAATGCACAAACAACACCGCCGAGTATGAAGTGTTAGTACAGGGGTTAAATAAATCCATAGACTTAAACGTCAAAGAATTGAAGGTTTTCAGGGATTCTGAAATTATCTTTAGACAAGTAAGGAATACTATACATTTCAACTCCTCACACCTAAAGAATTATCAACAGGAAGTGCATAGGTTAATAGAGAATTTTCAAGCTTTCAATATTACATCGATGCCCAGAATAAAGAATATCCTTGTTGATTCCCTGACCATAGTTGCTTCAAGGCTTTCACCTCTAGAAGATTATGAAGCTTCCCAGTCTTTGAAGGAGATGAAAAAATCATAAACTTTCTGACTAACCAAGATAATTTCAAAGACTTAGATATTGACGATGAATTATTCTAGGAACAATCAACAGAAACTGATCCTCAGACCAAATCAAAGTCTCACACAATCCCGAAGGGGATAGCTAATTTAGAAAATATTTTTGACCTGAAAGGATGATTTAAGGGGCCCAAAAATGCGAAGACCGGTATTTCCTGTCCCGTGCATGAAAATTTAAATCTTGAAACCCCAAAAAACCCAAATAATACAAATCTTAGCAAGACTATATCTAAAGAGGAAAGGAAGGCTTATCTCAAACTGTTCAGACAATATCAAGATGTCTTTGCATGGTCCTACCAAGATCTATAAACTTATGATACCCGTATCATGCAACACATTATCCCGTTAAAAGATGAAGTGAAACCCTTCCAAAAAAATATCTGAAAGTATCACCCATCCCTGGAATCTCTCATGTATCAGGAGTTGAAGAAACTTTTAGATGCCAAAATTATCTTCCAGGTCAGACATTCCGCATGTGTAGAAAATTCGGTTCTTGCGAGGAAAAAGTCGGGAGAAATCCGCTTATGCGTGGATTTTAGGAACCTTAACAGACCTTCATAAAAGAACAACTACCTAGTCCCATCAATGGATAAAATCTTGTAGACCGTGTCTGGCTCTGATATTTTCTCTCTACTGGACGGTTTCTCAGGTTACAACCAAGTTCTGGTTTCAGAGGAAGACCATTTGAAAACCACCTTCTGTACCAAGTGGGGAACCTTCGCTTACAAATGCATGCCCTTCGGTCTAATCAATGCAGGAATGACCTTCCAAATGGAAATGGACATAGCATTTTGATGATTGATCAACAAGTGTGTGGTAGTGTATTTGGACGATGCAACTGTGTATTCAAAGAACAGAGAGGAACACATCCAACACATAACCCAGATTTTCGAAAGGTGTAGAAAATACGGTATATCTTTAAACCCTAAGAAAATTATATTTGGTGTGGAGGAAGGAAAGCTATTAGGTCATATTATAGCCCAGGATATCATTTGCAAGACCCTGAGCGAGTCAAAGATATAACTCAAATTGCGTTACCTCACAACAAAAAGACAATGTAATCCTTCTTCGGGAAAATCAATTTTGTAAGAAAATTCACACTTGATTTCACCGAGACTGTCAGACCATTACAAAAAATGATATGCAAATATGTTGAATTTAAGTGGGATGATGAACGAAAGGATTATTTCAGTAATATTAAAACTGCTATATCCCAAGCCCCCGTGTTACGAAGTCCCGATTTTAATAGATATTTCTTCCTCTATACTTTCGCCTCCATCCAATCGATAGCTGCAGTATTGACTCAGAAGGATTATGACAACAATGAGGCTCCGATGTCATTCATGAGCACTAATCTCCAAGGAGGCAAACTAAATTATCCTGCTATAGATAAATATGCTTATGCAGTTTATAAAGAAGTCAAACATTTTAGATCTTACATCCTCAATAACCATACCAAAGTAATCATGCCTCACCCCACAGTACGATCCCTATTCACTCAACAGGAGATGGGGGAAAGAAGAGGGAACTAGATGGAAGTTGTCCAAGAATTTTATTTATAAATAAAACCTGTTAAACTATTTAAATGAAAAGGATTATGAAAACTGGCAGCTGAGGCCCAGGACCAAGTAAATGAAGACTCTGGATGGGAGAATGAAATGACATTATGGTGTGGTGAAGCCTCATACATTTCCCCAGGGAAAGAGTCTTGGTATGAGAATTTGAATTATCTCTTGCACCATGGGACTTTCCTAGAAAACCTCAACCCATGGGAAAGTAGAGCTCTCAAGTTGAAATCTGCACAATATCGCCTCATAAATTTGGTACTCTTTCAGATTAATTATGATGGGGTACTTTTAAGATGTCTTAAATGTGAATATGCAGACAAAGTTCTTAAGGAGCTCCATGATGGCCCTGCCGGTGTACATTTTGCAGGAAACACCACCGCTCATAAGATATCGAGAGCTGGTTATTATTGGCCCACTTTGTTCAAGAATGCTCACACAGATGATAGGAACTGCAAAACTTGCCAAGTAAGCGATGGGAGAGAGAAGAGAGAAACAGTCCCACTCCAACCGATGATCGTTTCCAGGTCATTCAAGCAATGGGGTTTGGATATCATAGGAGAAATTACACCAAGTTATGCAAAACAACATAAGTGCATACTTATTGCCACCGATTATTTCACGAAATGGGTAGAGGCCATCCCGCTGACTCATGTAAACGAGAAGGTGGTAATCCAATTCATAGAACAACAACTAATCACAAGGTTTGGTGTCCCTTCTGTGCTGGTTTTTGATAATGCAGCTTACTTTTATTCCACCCTATTGACGAAGTTTTCTCTAGACAAAGGAATCATAATTAGGTACTCTGCAAATTATTATCCATAGTGAAACAGAGTGGCATAATCAACAAATAAGAACCTAGTGAGAATATTGAAGAAGACGGTTGTAGATAACCAGAGGAATTGGCATAATCTACTCCACAATGCTTTATGGGCAGATAGAGTCACACCCAAGGAAGCTATAGGAAATTCCCCACACTTTCTAGTATACGGGCAGGAAGACATTCTCCTGAACGAGCTTTATTTTCCATCTCTTCAACTAGCCCAAGATTCCGGAGGATAGCCTTCATCAGTCATACAACAAAGAATTGACAGTGTACTCATGTTGGAAGAAGAGATGAAAAAAGATAAATCAAAATTCATAGCCCACCAGTAGATCGTTAAAATATGTTTTGACAAGCATAAGGATAAAGATAAGAATTTGGAAGTAGGAGACTTAGTCCTAAAATGGGACAGAGGAAACGAGCCTAAAGGCAAACATTCTAAGTTTCAAACTCTATGGCTCAGACCTTTTCAAGTAGCAGAGAAGATTGGGGCAGGCACTTATCGGTTACATAATCTGAGGGGGGAACCTGACACCCTCTCAGTGAATGGACAAGCCCTAAAACAATGTTTTGATTAAAAAAATGAATAAAAAATGCATGTTTTGTATGCGTGTTTTCATGATTTTGGTTTTATCTAGGTCAATTGCGAAATACATTTTTGTTGTTTATTTTTCTATTTGTACTTCAGTGCTTTTGAATATTGTGTTTAGCAAGACAATGGTTGGCCTCAAGTCATGTGACATAGTGGAATCTCTTCCTCACTCGCCGCTCACATACAAACACAAGAGGCGCTGGGGAACTTGCAATTACTTCGAGGGGCCCTCTATCTAACCTGCACAGATGAACAACTTTGGAGAAATTTTTGAAATGTCTTCTTAGTGGTTTGGTAAAACCTTAAGGGAAAGAAGGAAAGTTGGAAAGGAATACATGCACCTCAGAGATGAAGCTATTAAGTTTCACCTTAACCATCTCACTTAGCAACATAAACAGATGTCATCCTCTCCCACTCACTTAGGGCATTCTGCCGAAATAAATTTGACTTTATCAAAATGAGTGAACAATAGGAGAGGGTATGCAGATAATTCCACCAAGGCTATGGACACTCGCTGGCAGCGGAGCAAGGTTTGTGATGTTAGGGTGACTCCATTGGGCTTATGGACACTTGTTTGCAGTGGAGCAACACCGTAGCAAGTGAGTAAAGGTAACTAAAGGCTCCATTCCAATGAATGATTTACTAGATTTTTGTCAAAGTGGGCATGAGTCAGGATTACAGGAAATGAAGGAGGAATAAAGGTTAAAAACCCCACAGGCAGACCCGAAAGCATCAACCAGAGAATTTCAAATGCAAGGGTAAAAGAGGCTCTGATTTAAAACAAGTTAAGTTCTCCACCTGCTTTTGCATCAGCCAAGCCTGAAGGAGGAACAAAGATTCTTGTTTTGCCCAGTAAGTCACCATTTGTTGAGCACTCAACACACCCTAAAAGGTCTATGTAAAATTTTACTTTTTGGGTACTACTTTATATTTTACGTTGTCTAATTCGACTTCATTGTGAAAATGCTTGCCTTTTCCTATCATTTTTTGATTCTCATTTAAGTCTCTCAAAGTTTGGTTGAACATGTGAAAACCCATAACTTAAAAGACTAACATTTAATTAAAGATTCGAAAGCCAAAACATTTCCCCGACGTGCTGAAAGATTCAACATCAGGAAGAATTAAAGATGAAATAAAATCACTCGAGACAACCGTAATCACCAAGCACCGATATTCATTGACATCGAAAAAAGGAAGATTTCTTTTGTGGAAAACATTACACGAGGATATCATCGATAGCCGGTCCCCAAAGCATTTTAGCATTAGTGAGTTTTTGAGAAAGTAAATTTGTAGAAAACATAATAAGTTTTTCCCTGAACGTCGATCCCTGATACCTCTTCGGCTTCGACAATCCTAGGTTTAGTTTAGAGCGCATAACTTGAATAAAGTCTCAATTCTGACCAATACCTGTGAGCTAAGTCACTGGTCTTCAGTACCACATCAACATCGTACGATGAAATCAATCGGCGTCGGAGGTTTTTCGCAAAAGGGTATCAATGAAAAAATACAAAGTAACTCCGAGCACCACTGAGCATGAGTTTGGGGATAACTTGCAAGAAAATATGGGCAAATAATAGAAGGGATACATATGCAAAGAAAAGAAACAAAATATCCAACCACCACAACCATAATCCTTTTGTCAAAATATCAAGACTTTGTATTAGATTTCCATCGAGCTCAAATTACATACAAAAGACGTTGTCTACACCTTTCAGCCAACCAACCCGGTTTACATTAAGAATAAGAAAAGTTACAAAAGACTATCAATATTTGTACCACGTCTGAGAATACAAAATAGAGTTCGTTGATCATGCCTCTACTGCGCGCTGACAAGCTCTACACGTATTTTATCACCGACTACTTCACGTTCCCTGAGATGTTTTCATTTTTAGTTCTTTTGACACCCTTTGCGCTTCGCGTAGCTGAACTATTGTATCTTGCACTTCCCAGAGTTGTCTCTTGAGCCATGTCATTTTCCCTTCACGACCTTGTGATGCTGACACCTCGAGGGTGTTTTTCGCCAATTTTCATCTTAATTCTCTATTTTCCTGGTAGAGTTCTTCAATGGCGAGTTGTGCCTGCTCCAGTGTCTGAATCAACTCTTGAACGTTAGAATCCGTGGAATCTTTCCTCCTTGTTCTGCTCCTACTTCCCCAACTTCTGGTTTCAATAGGATCTATCGAGATAACACATATCAGTAATTCCTCAGCGGCCTATCTTGCGCATGACTCGCTCGAGATTTTGTTTTCCCCTGCCTCCTTATTCTTCCTTGGCCTTCCCCTTTTCCGAGTTATCTTCTGTTGCGAAGGCATGCCTTCCAATGTCCTTCCTTCCAAAACAACGTCTTCCACTTTGGCCCACACATGGTGTGATGCCATCGTTTCCTCATACAGGTAGAAAACTCCCTTTGAAGCCTCGGGAATGCCCACTGCGAGTAAGAACGAATCCTAGGCATTTCGGGGCTCAAGCCTAGCACTTCGACTGCCTCGCGTGCCCCGTATTATGTTTTGAGGGGGTACCATGGTGCAACAACGTATCTGTCTTATGCATTGGGAACTTGACAAGGGCCCAAAGAAAAAAAGAAAAAGAAATTGATCAGACTAGGCTCGCGAGACGAATTACCAACAGTGCATAAGCTCGGCTGGTGAGTAGAGAACATGCAGAAAATTTACGATTTATAACAAAGATGGCAGTGGGTGGAAACGTGCTAGGGAACATTGGATCCATGGCAACTGTATGTTTGAAGAAAACTGAATATTTTATGTGGAATATCCATGCGATGAGCATGTTCCGAGGTGTGTGAGATACAACTGATAGGAATTGCAGAAAGTTTGTAGTACGATCACCTTGATTTTTCAATCCCCCAACCTTCATGATGAGATGATGATGGTTGATGAACTTGTTGATGTGACTTCTGTTTAAATAACTTTCCTCGACCTGGGGCACCTAACGAATTCCCTTATGACAATATCCGACCCTTTTGGAACATACTCATACTTTCAACACATGTTTGGCTCTAACATCCTTTCCCGACTCCAAGGGCCAACCGGCCACTGGCGTGACTTCGACTCTCATATTTTTCTGTACCTGATATTTCATGTTGTGGCACGTGGATGTAACCCACCCTAACTATAGAAAAATGATGGCGATAACAGGAGTGGTGCAAGAAATTCGAAAGATTGCAGATATTGCGTAAGTATCAAACAACCAGGTTTGTCGAGATTTACAGGTATGGACCAGTCTGGATTTTTCACGTTTTCACTTTATACGTTTATTTTTACCAAGTTTTGTTCTATACGTAGTCTCTAAATGATTTTAATTTCGATTGTAGGAAATATACCTCCAAGTATTGTGCAAGGATAGCTCGGGAGCCTCATTGGGAGATGCAAGAAAATGGGCCAGATGCGAGAGAAACTGGGTCAAAATCAACAAGGAAATAAAGGATATTGAACTTCTCGAGTTTATCATGCCTGACGACCTCGTTAACTTGTGCAACATAATCAAATCACACACTGATAAATATTCTTCATTAGCCGAAAAATTAGCAAAGGTGATAGACACAAGAGAGCCAAGTCAGGTGCGACAAGTTATGGAACACACGATCAAATCTTGGGATACGCTACAATAGTTAAGTGCCAGTCTGGTCAAGTATTGGGCACATGTAGTATATATCAAATAGATTTGCGCGGCCTCGATGGAACAACATAAATTCTCATACACCCATACTTGCAAATAGTTGTTCATCAACTGGTCATAATACAAGAAGAGTCATCATTTTAAAGTGATATCTTGAGATGACTCTTAGAAAAACTGTTAGGAGAGAATGCCACATGAAGAATTTTTTTTTTCTTATCTACACTTTAACTATTATTTTTAGTTAATCTGATTTTATAAATAGGAGCATCGATCGATTAGTTAGGGGTTGATGGTTGCTACAAGAAACTCTCATTTTCTGGTTTTGTTAAGAATTATTTTGGAGCTACCTTTAATTGAGAAGTCCTTCTGGACCAGAGACAAAGTTGTATTTTCATCAAATACTTGTATGATTGGATGTGGAGAAGAACTATTTCCTATCTCATCTCATGAATGTATGTTGTAAAAGTAAGAGTTATTAAATCTATTGATAAGTTATCTGATGCAATGTTTTACAATTATTTTCTTTAATGATGAAGATGAATCGTTGTGTTATTGTGTGATGGATGATTAGAGTTAAGTGAATTATTTTACTTGCCTTTATTTTATCACATGTGTGATTTCTTCTGCTAATTAGTATCTCAGCCAGAAATTGGATTACTCACATGGTTAACGTATTAGTACTAGGCCTGTGGTAGACGATCGTTGTCTGCATGCTTGAGCAACGGGTTATCCCAACCTCAACCTCTTATCCATTATTTAGAACCTTTTCCCATTTTGTTTCCAAGTTGCTTTATACCAGCTTCCATCTTATATCAGCCCCACCTAAGAGAAAAACACAAAAAGAGAAATTCCAAACTGAAGGAGAAGCCTTCGCAAGAAAATGTAAATCCCATCAATTAATTGGTCGGATCGCAAGATCTGGAGAACCATTTCACTATTAAACATTACAAAGTCTAATTGGGCCTCGGTGGTGGATTTGGTTCCTTCTATTGATTAAATGGATCTAGGACCCATCAACAATGTGCCAATGATATAATTCATAACTATCAGTTGATACCTGCATGGGAATGTGTTCCAAAATATGCTCCTCAAACAATAAAAATATCACAATACATTCTTCACTTATGTCATCAAACCACTCTCAAACGACCCTTCCAAAATATGAAATCACTTCAGATTGCTCGAAAGATAGTTCCCTGATCTATAGAGATGATTCTTAGACTCACCCTCTTCAATATTCATATTTACTGGGAGTCTCCAAGTTGGATGTCTCAGAAAAATATATGCTTTGATGTGGAGTAATCTTCTTCTTATATCATCTTAATTCCGACGTCTTCCTCTTCATCATCTTCTTGAATTCTGACATCCTTCTTTTTCCCTCTAGATTCATCATGATTTTTTTTTGTTGCAAATCTTGTGAGTATGATCTTTGGGACCTAGTTTTCATTCACATGTTATTCTTGTTTTTCATTTCTTCTCCAAATCTTCCTGTATATGGCATCTTCCTTTTTTTCCTGTATATTTTTCCCGATCTTGTACTACTGCAAATATTCAGAGTATGACTTATGGGTGTTCTTCATTCATTTGTTCTTCTTTTACTTGTTGTCATTTTATTTTCTGAACCTTCTTATATTTGATATTAGTGTTCTCTTTTATGGATATATCCATCATGATTCTACAATCGTGTGTTATATGTACATAGTTGTGGCACTTATACATTCAATATTATGTGGGGCCACATAAACATTTCTTGCTTGACCATTTATTCCATAAGCTCTACAATATACAACTTTATTTCCAAAGTTAGTACAATTAAAACAATGACCATAAATAAATTTTGATACTTGGGAGTGAATGATATTCTTTGTGATGTAGTACTTCTGAATTAATACCTTGGATGATCACAATATTCTCTTCCATTGTTTTCTTCATAATGATTAACGCTTCTTTGATACATGAAAGTGGAGGATCTTCTTTGATATCCATATCATCTATAATATTGTTCTTGAGTTCTCTTCATTTCTAGAATGTTCTTCTTTGAGGGCTCATGTTCTTCCTTCTTAATAGGGCCCCTGATGACTTCTACATAACTCTTAGTCTTCTCTTCATTCTTCCTTTCTAGCAATCTGTAACATTTCTCTTAAACTTTCTTTACTGATGATGTGGATCTTTCTCTCTCTTCATTCTTCTTGTTGATATTGACAACTTTAATTCTTAACGTGACAACTTCTTCTTCAAGCTTCTCACAATCTTCTTCTTTCTTCATCATCTGGATCTTCACGACTTCTTCCCTTCTCTTTTCTTCTTCAAGTTGGGTATTCAAGGAGATAATTTATTCTTCAAGTCTTCGTTCTTGTTGACTGAATTATGCTTCAATATTGTTTAAGTCCTCAAATATTTCCTTGAGATGGCTTGTCAAATTTTTTTCTCTATTCTCTGTTTCCTTTCTTTGAGCTAATATTTCGTCTTCCAAACACTGCTTTTCTTCCAATTGACTTTTACACGCTTCATCAATCCTCATGGATTCTTCTACTTGGAATTTTAGGTTTTTAATCATTTGTTGGACTTATTCAGAGCTGGGATTTTGATACCCCTTCTTTAGCTTGATCAATTCTTCCTTAAGTGACTCGTTCTTCTTTCTTTCTTTGTCTAGTTTGTCTAAAGCATTGTTTAGTTCTCTTTAATAATCTTTTTCTTCTAAATTTTTCTGGCTTGATGAGATTATTTATTCCCATACTATCTCAACATATTCTTCATATTCTTTATCATGATCAACATGCTCTAGCTGAGATTACTTCGATTAGAAATTATGTAGTTTATCCCAAATTCCTTTGGCTAGTGAAAATTGTCCCACTTTTACTTTTAGCGAAATAGGTAATCCTTCTATGATGAAATCCATTGCAATTTTGTTGTTCCTTTTCAATTATTTCTTGTTTATAGTCTTTGGCTTCTTTTAACTGGTGTATCCTATAACAACTAAATGTGAAACATCATATCCATGTGCTTGCAAATAGTTTTTCATCCTGCAGTTGTGTCTTTCATATTTCTGATAATTCTGACCATCAAACTGTGGTATTCCATTCATATACAAATTGTTTCTCTCCATGATCTACCTTACAGCAGTTAAATTGTTTTCTTGAAGGAACTAGATCTGATACTAATTGTTGGAATATTGAGAGGGCGGGTGAATCAGTATGATCACTTTTTACAACTTTCAATCAAAATATATAAACTTCAAAATCCACTGAATGATTTCTTATATATATCAAGAATACAATCATAGGGAGCACCAAATTCTCAATTATCCAGCACCAACTGGAAGGAGGACCCAACCCCATGATTTATAGGAACCAACTTGAATGAAGGTACAACTCCTTGAATTCTCTGTCTCCAACCAAAAGGAGGCTATGACCCCCTACTTTATAGGCTCCAACCTGAAGGAATCTCCAACTCCTTAAGTTCTCCAACACCAACTAGAAGGAGGCTACAACCTCTTGATTTACAAGAACCAACCCGAAGGAAGCTCCAACTCCCTATGTTCTTCGACACCAACTGGGAGGAGGATACAACCCCCTTTCCTTACCCCATCCTACCAACCTGAAATATACATGTAGACTCACTGTCACTACCTCTGATCAACCTGTAATCTCCACTGTCATTGATACATCAAACAACTTTTCATTGTCATTGTCACATCAACCAACCTGTCACCATCACTATCACATCAATATGTGACTACCATTATCACATCAACCTATCACTGTCACTGTCATAACCACTGTCACTGTCATTGTCATCAACCGATTATAACCAGATCATCTCAAATGGAGACTAAAACCATCAAAATATGATGTACATCAACCATGTACCAAAACTTATACCACACAATGTACATTAACCATGTACCAGAACCTGTACCATACCATGTACATCAACCATGTACCAAAACCTGTACCACACCATTTACATTAACCATGTACCAAAAATTGTACCATACCATGTACATCAACCATGTACTAGAACCTGTACCATAACATGTACATAAACCATGTGCCAGAAATTGTACCATACCATGTACATCAACCGTGTACCAGAAACTATACCATACCATGTACATCTACCAACATCACCAAGATGTGTCTCAATATGTAATATCATTACCAAGCATGTACCATAACATCACCAAGATACGCATGAAGTGTATACCATATCACTCATGATATGTCTCAATCATGCCATACACTATGTACCATAAGATATCATCAATGATATGCCTAAACTAAGTACCATAATATGTGTCTCATGCATGTGATAACATCGCCATGACATATACCAAAACATATACCAAGATATCCAAGATATACTTCTAACAATGTATCATATCATCACAAAGGTGTACCATATCATGTACCATAATCATCAAGAAATGCCTCAAGCATGTACCATAAAAATAACCATCAATAACACATGTTAAGCATACCTCTGATCCTATAGCAGACCTAATACTAAAAATTACATAGTTGTAACTCTTCCTCAACTTCAACAACAAGAGAATAGCATCTTCATCAAAATTTACCTCAGTCTCGTAGGACTAGTTTTGGATTAGTCACAAACCCTAACTTTCAACAAGCATAACTATGTACTTGTAATGAACAAAGGTATAAAATTTTAACCACGGATACTCTGAGATATTTCTTCCATCTCTCTCAAACTTTCAGGGTCTGAAACTTCCCAAAATAGAAGTTATAGTGAAAATGGAAAACCTTCCTAAATTCTATCCTATTTTGAAGAGAAAACTTATATAGCATGCCCAATGCTCAATATTTTATATCTGATTATAAAACTAGAACACAAGATACTACAAACTATTATCGTTCCACCGAAACTAGTCTCACATAATTTAGATCCTCTATGAAGAAGTTATGATATTTTTACTCCGAACACATGTTTAAGACTAGTTTCAGGACTAGTCAAAAACCTTATCTTCCACAGGGTGTACCTCCAAAAATAAAATGAACTGGAAGCGAAAATGTTTACCACAAGTACCTTGACATGTCTGTGCACCAACCTCCAATTTTCTCTATTTGAATCATTCTAAAAAAATAGTTATAAAAAAAATGGTAAGATGACCTTTAAATAACATACCTTAGAACACATCATCAGAAGACTTCATCCTCCCTTGGAATTTATCCCTTCTTCACTTCATCTTCCCTATGAAATTTTCCTCAAATCTCCTTGGTTACCTTGGATAATAATCACTTGCTCACTAATAAGATATTCAATAAACGTTTGTAAGTGAATGTGCTAATGAGGGGCTTCGTGTGGTGTATTTATAGTTTTCTAAGTGACTTTTCCATTAACTTTACGGGCAACCTGTGCTTTCTTGTTACAACCACTTTACCCTTTAATTAATTACTTGTAATTATTTAGGGGCTTCTTAACCATTCTTCGGGTCTTCTACCTTAAAGATACAAAAAATTCTCAACCATGAGGAACCACGTGGCATATCACCTACCGTTGGACATGACATGCGAGGACTATCCATCTATGAGTGTGTTACATGAATTTACATTTTTCTTCATCCTCTTTTTACTTAAACAACTTCAGGTTTCGTGACTACACCTCTAGGGATTCTTGTAGACTTCATGTCCTTATTAATCAAACAACTTCAAGCTTCATGACTACACCTCTGGGGATTCTTTTAGACTTCTTCAAATGCGCCCATCACATCTGTTAACACCAATGACAACCAAGTCTATTGACATCAATGAAAACCAACTATCCAACAACATTAATGAAAACCAAATATCCAACAATCGCCCCCTTTGGTATTGATGTCAACACTCACGCTCCAACACTCATACTCCCCCTTTGACCAATGCTCCTGATTTTTCTCTCCTCATGATTCTCTCCCCCTTTGACATCAATGGAAAACGGTATCTCCCCTTGGGTCTAGTCCCCCTATCTTCATCCTTCTAATATTTATCTTGCTCCTCCTTTGACACCATGAGTAAAAGGGTAACTCCCCTTGTCGATGTGTATCCCCCTGTCTTCATGCTTCTTATCTTGATTTCTTGATATCTTTCTCTGACAATTTATCTACCCTTGATTTCTCTTCAAGATGTCATGTAGATCAATGTGGGGCTTCATGTATATTTTTTCTTTCCTCTCTTATGGTGCTCTTTTTCCATTGGTGCTTCCTCTTGTAATTCACTGGCATATATAAAAAGCATTCAAATTTACTTGATTTCATAGCTTGTCATGTTCACTTCTTAGAGATCAATGACCATAGTTTTCAACAATTTCCCTTTGATGGTATGACTTCTGCTGATGATTTATCTTCCCTTTTTTTGTTGTGCCTTTCATTTCTTTCCTTCCTATGACTAACTAATTCCACCTGTCAATATGATTTCATTCATTGTTATGCATATTCTTTGAACCGTGTCTTATGTATCTACCAAATATCTCATGAATACATGTATGTTCATAAACATGTCCATGATTCTTCTACTAAAATGCACACAATGATGACTCATTTGTCACTTTACTCTTTTGAATACTTCTTTGACTTTGTTGTAACTGATCATTGCATATTCATGTTTCTCAAACTGTCTTCTCAATTTGTAAATCAAACCTCACATGTCTGGAACAATCTGTATTGAATACATCCCTGCCTGAATACATACGTGGAATCCTCTATACAATAATGAACCTCTGACTAAGAAGTGTGCCAATGATATGATTCATAACTATCAGTTGATACCTGCATGGGAATGTGTTCTGAAAGCTTCTCCTCAAACAATAAAACTTTCACAAGACATTATGCACTTCTTTCATAAAACCACTCTGAAACTTCCCTTCTGAAATTTGGAAACAGTTCAGACTCATCGAAAGATAGCTCTATGATATTTATAGTTGTTGCTGAGACTCCCCCTCTTCAATATTCATATTTATTGGGAATCTCCAAGCCAGATGGCTCAGACAAATATCTGCTCTGATGCGAAGTAATCTTCCTCTTCTATCATCTGAATTGTGACATCTTCCTCTTCATCATCTTCTTGAATTCTGACATCCTTCTCTTTTCTTATAGATTCATCATGATTTTGTGTTGCTGCAAATATTGTGAGTATGATCTCTGGGACCTAGTTTTGATTCACCTGTTCCTCTTGTTTTTCATTTCTTCTCCAAACCTTCATGTATCTGACATCTTCATTTTTGCATGTAGATTTATCTTGATCTTGTACTACTGCAAATACTAAGAGTATGACTTCTGGGTGTTCTTCATTCATATGTTCTTCCTTTACATGTTTTTGTTTTCGTTCCAAACCTTATTATATATGATATCAATGTTCTCTTTTAGGGAAGTATCGATTATGCTTCTACATTCACATGTTATATGTCCATAGTTGTGGCACTTATAACATTCAATATTGTGTGGGGCCACATAAACATTTATTTCTTGACCATTTCTTCCATAAGATCTGCAATATACAACTTTATGTCCAAAGTTAGTACAGTTAAAACAATGACCATAAAAAAAAAATTGATACTTGGGAGTGAATGACCTTCTTTGTGATGTAGTCCTTCTGAATTCATGCCTTGGTTGATCACGATATTCTCTTATGTTGTTTTATTCATAATTATTAACACTTATTTGATACCTGAAAGTGGAGGATATTCTTTGATGTCCGTCTCTTATGTAATCTTCTTTTTGAGTTTTCTTCATTTCAGGAATGTTCCTCTTTGAGGGCTCACATTCTTCCTTCTTAATAGGGCCTCTGGTGACTTCTACGTAACTCTTAGACTTCTATTCATTCTTCCTTTCTAGCAATATGTAACATTGATCTTCATCTTTCTTTACTAATGATGTGGATTTTTCTCTCTCTTTAGTGTTCTTGTTGATCTTGAAAACTTTAATTCTTAACGTGACAACTTCTTCTTCAAGCTTCTTACAATCTTATTATTTCTTCATCATTTGGATCTTCATGACTTCTTCCCTTCTCTTTTCTTCTTCAAATTGGGTCTTCAAGGAGATAATTTATTTTTCAAGACTTCTTTCTTGTTGACTGAATTCTACTTCAAGCTTATTTAAGTCATCATATCTTTCCTTGAGATTGCTTGTCAAAATATGTTCTCTCTTCTATGCTTTGTTTCTTTGAGATAGTATTTCAGGTTCCAAACACTGCTTTTCTTCCAACTGACTTTTTCATGCTTCATCAATCCTTTTGGATTATTCTACTTAGACATTTAGGTTTGTAATCATTTGCTAGAATTCCTTAGAGATAGTATTTTGAGACCTCTTCTTTAGCTCGACAAATTCTTCCTTGAGTGACTTGTTCTTATTTATTTCTTTGTCCAGTTTGTCTAAAGCACTGGTTAATTCTCTTTAATAATCTTCTTCTTCTTAATATGTTTGTCCCGATGTCCCAATCTTATTAATCGTTCTTTATCCAAAATTTCTTTGGCTGATGAACAATGTCCCACTTTGACTTTTACTAAATTAGGTAATCGTTTCATGATGAAATCCATTACAATTTTTTTATTCCTTTTCAATTCTTTCTTGGTTGCAGTACTTGGCTTCTTTGAACCGGTGTATCCTATAACAATTGAGTGCAAAACATCATATATTTGTGCCTATAAAGATAATTTCATCCTGCAACTTCACATTTCATATTTCTAACCATTCTGACCATTGAACCGTGGTATTCCATTCTTATAAAAAATGTTGCTCTCCATGATCTACCTTCTCGTGGTTAAACTATTTTCTTGAAGGAACCGACTCTGATACCAATTGTTGGAATACTAAGAGGGGGGTGAATCAATATGATCACTTTTTACCACTTTCAATCACAATATATAAACTTCAACTTTATCAAGAATATATAATTTATGATTGCATTCATTATATCATGAGCATATAACCATAAGCAGTACCATTGAAAAATATAACATCAGATACATAGTACAGCAAAATTTATTGTGAGAAAACCACAACATGATTTCTTATATATATCAAGAATACATTCATAGGAAGCACCAACTTCCCAATTATCCAACAGCAACTGGAAGGAGGCACAAACCCCCTGATTTACAAGAACCAACATGAAGGAAGCTACAACTCCCTAAATTCTCTGGCTCCAATCAGAAGGAGGCTACGACCCCCTGATTTACAGGCTCCAACTTGAAGGAATCTCCAACTCCCTGAGTTCTCTAGCACCAACCAGAAGGAGTCTACAACCTCCTTATTTACAGGCACCAAGATGAAGGAATATCTAACTCCCTTTGTTCTCCGGCACCAACCGGAAGGAGACTACAACCACGTACTAGAACCTATACCATACCATGTACCAAAACCTATACCATACCATGTACATCAACCATGTACCAACATCACCAAGATGTGTCTCAACATGTACTATCATCACCAAGAATGTACCATAACATCACCAAGATGTGTCTCAACATGTACTATCATCACCAAGAATGTACCATAACATCACCAAAATATGCATCAAGAATATACCATATCACTCATGATATGTCTCAATCATGTCATACACCATGAACCATAAGATATCATAAATGATGTACCTCAACTAAGTACTATAAGATGTGTCTCAAGCATGTGATAACATCACCATGAAATATACCAAACCAGATACCAAGATAGCCAAGAAATACTTATAACAATGTATCATACCATCAGAAAGGTGTACCATATCATGTACCATCATCATCAAGACATGCCTCAAGAATGTACCATAAACATAACCCTCAATAACACATTTAAATAATACATCTAATCTTTTAGCAGATACACTACACAAAATTATAGACTTGTAGCTCTTTCTCAACTTCAACAACAAGAGAATAACATCTTCATCAAGCTTTACCTTAGTCTCACAGGACTAGTTTTGGATTAGTCACAAACCCTAACTTTCAACAAACATAAATCCGTACATGTAATGAATTAAGGTCCGAAATTTTATCCAAAGATACTTTGAGATTGTTCTTCCATCTCCTCAAAATTTCAAGGTCTGAAGCTTCTCAAAACATAAGTTATAGCGAAAATGGAAAACCTTCCCGAAGTTTATCCTATTTTGGAGATCAAACTTGTACAACATTCCACATGCTCAATATTTGATATCATCTTCTGACACTTGCACACAAGATACTACAGATTGTTATCTATCCACTGAAATTTGTCTCACATAATTTTTATCCCATATGAATTAGTTATGATTGTTTTACCTGGAACACTTGTTTAAGACTAGTTTCAGGACTAGTCAAAAACCCTATTTTCCACAGAGTGTATCTCCAAAAATAAAATGCCCCCAAATATGAAATGTTTACCATAGATACCTTGGCATTTCTTCTCAACAAACTCCAATTTTTTATATCTGAATCATTCTAAAAAAACAGTTATAGAAAAAATGGTAACATGACGTTTAAATAACATACCTTAGAACACATCATCACAAGACTTCATCCTCCCTTGGAATTTCTCCCTTCTTCACTTCATCTTCCCTCTTAAATTCACCTTAGATCTCCTTGGTTACCTCATATAAGAATCACTTTCTCACTTATAATATATTCAATAAACTTGTGTAAGTGAATGTGCTAATGAGGGGCTTCTTGTGGTGTATTTACACTTTGCCAAGTGACTTATTTCCTTAAATTTAGGGGCAACTTGTGCTTTCTTGTTACAACCACTTTACCCTTTAACTAATGAATTGTAACTATTTAGGGACTTCTTAACCATTCTTTTGGGCTTCCACCTTCAAGAGACCATAACTTCTCAACCGTGAGGAACTACGTGGCATACCACCTACCGTTGGAGACGGCATGACGAGGACTATCCATATATGAGTGTGTTACCTAAATTTACACTATTTTGCATCCTATTTTTCCTCAAACAACTTTGGGTTTTATCACTACACCTCTGGGGCTACCTGTAGAGTTCATGTCATTATTCCTCAAACAACTTCGGGCTTCATGACCACATCTCTGGGAATTCTTGTAGACTTCTTCAAATCCACCCAACACATTTGTTGACATCAATGAAAACCATGTCTATTGACATCAATGACAACCAAATATCCAACAAAATCAATGACATCCAAATATCCAAAAGACAGGTGTTTGAGTGGCAACGGACTGGATATGAATTGAAGGTTGATTGGTGGTTGACTGGTTCATAGATGACTAAAGTTCAATAGGTAGTTGATTGTAATAGAACCCTGAGATGTGCAGGATTGCATCCAATCATCTGCATGACTATGTAATCCTTTTTTGGTGCCATGATTTAGGTTTTTACATACTGTAAAGCTTATAAATATGGCATGATATAATACTGTAAAAGATAATATTTAGAAACATAATGGTCATGTAGATGTAAGTTGAATTGGCTACAAGGCTCTTCTTGTGTAAAGCAAGAGAGTAGGATGGCAATTGTGTCTTAGGTGTAGTCCAAGTTTAGTCATGTAACTCTTTAGTCTATGAATGAATAAGACAACAAGAGAGTAGGATATGCTCAAGGAATTTTTTTTTTCCGAGTGAAGGGTTTCGAGGGTAAAATATATGTGTATTGTGTGTGTTTTTCATTGTTAATTCTGCTTTATTTATGTCTTCTCTTTCCTGGTTGGTTTAGTGTGAGTATTATTTCTCTACAAAAACCTCAGGGAAGGTTCCATCATAGCTAGGTAAATGGAGGTATCATTCCCCCTAAGGGAACTTGTGTCTCTCTACTCAACACTCTCATTGATTTATCTTTTGTGGTAGTATATCTAGTGTTATTTTCATTATGTGTGTATTTGTGCGTGTATGTATTGGAGATTGAGTACAAGTCTTATTTTGCAATAAATTTAAGTTACATGAGTAGGGTAATATAGGATGTGGATAATTATTATATGCCTATCACAACTCTCTTATTCATCCCAAGTAGCTTCATTACTTGCACAAATTAATTTTGGGTGGGTTCCTTCCATACTTCTATTTGTATTTTCCAACAATAAGGTTTCTAGCTATTTATGAGAATATTCGATAAATTAACCCTAGATTGTTAGTTTACTTTCCTTTGTTAAATTGTTGGTAAAAATTGATTTGAAACTTAAATGAAGTACCCTAATAATTTATAGCCATAGGTTAACACAATCAAGATTTAAAACCAAATTAATCTTATGGCACTCTTGCTCTTTTTTATCCTTTATTTTTTTACCCTAGGGTTTCTCAATTTTTCCTTAAAATGAAGTGAAGACTTCATTATATCTTTTCTCCTCTTTAGTAGTGTCTTCATAGTATGGTGGTATTCCATCCCCACCTCATGCTATGTGTGGTAGCATGAATCCACATTCGCTACATTTAGTTCTCATGGACCATGCATATGGTCTAAAAACACCACACAACCCCTATAACATAAATATTTTGCACACATGTGTCTTATCGGCACAATTGTGAGGTTTTATGCATATGATATTGCTCTCGAGGTATTGTACATGGTCCAAGGAGGAGAAACAATTCATTAAGAGATATAATAGGTTTTATGTCCTCTTGGATTACACACATGGTCCAAAACCATCACACATGCCACATACTACTATTTTGTGGCCTACATGTGTTAAATAGGAACCATTATAAGATGTTGCATGCCATGTATGGTTCTTGGGGCCATGTACATTTTCCAAGGAGGAACATCAATTGCTTATTCCCTAAAAGGGGTACTTTATGGATCATGGATTATGCACATGGTATAAAATCACCACATAGTTATTTTAAAGTGAATCTTTGTCCTACATGTGTTATATGGGTGGAATTTCAAGGTTTTCACACAAACAATGGTTCTCTAGTCCCTAGATATGGTACAAGGAGGAACACTAATGTGTTAATGCCTAAAAGAGGAATTTATGGCCCATCTACCATGCATACGATCAAAATCCATCACAACATCCCTATAAATGGAATGTATGGCCTCTAAGGGTTGTATGGGTGCAATTGTAAGGTTTCACACATTAAGGATGATTTTCTAGGGTTTGTAAGTCATTTAAGTAACAATAATGTCTTAGTTTGATTAAACTAGGATATATGGCTCGACAAACATGCACATCATCCAAAACCATGTAAAATGCAGAATAAAGGGAATATTTTGTGTGAATGTGTTGCATCACTGTCAATAGAAGGTTTTATGCACCAACGATGGTTCTTAGGTCCATGGACATGGTTAAAGGAGAAACAACAACCTCTTAGGGCCTAAAAGAGGATTTTATGGATCATGGACCATGCACATGGTTCAAAACCACAACACTACTTAAAACTAATATTTGTCCTACATGTGTCCTATGAAATCCATCATTATATTTTAACACTAATGATAGATCATGGGACCTTGGACATGGTTGGAGGAGTAACATTAGCATCTTATGGACTAAGAGGGTCTTCTAGTGCTCATGGAGTATCCATATATTCCAAAACCGCCACAAGATATTGTAAAGTGAATTTTTGACCTACATGTGTCCTATGGGAATGATTGTGAGGCCTTTCACATAAAGGATGGTTCTTTATTCCCTAGACATCATATTGGGAGGAACATCAACACATTAGGGAAAAAAATAAGGATTTATTTCTTTGGAACATGCTATTGGTCCAAAACCATCACATAGACCTTGTTAAGCAAACATTTTGCCTATAGGGATTGTATGTACACAGTTTTGTGAGATTATATGCATTGCGAATGCTTCTTCAATCCTAGGACATGGTGAAAGGATTGCTAGAAAACACTTTTCATTTCCAATTTCGCTTAACACATATATGTTGTTTGAAGTTCTTGCAACTGTAGCGACCAATTTCCCCGAACCTTCTTTTCTTATCTCACACTTTTGTGAATCGAAAGTAACTTTATGACCTTGGTCACACATTTGACTCACACTTAAAAGATTATGTTTCAT
>JZKD02S1676016.1:147615-166067 GCA_000966675.3 Picea glauca
TTATCTCACACTTTTGTGAATCGAAAGTAACTTTATGACCTTGGTCACACATTTGACTCACACTTAAAATATTATGTTTCATATCTTCTACTAGTAGAACATTTTTTGCCTTTTTATTCTTGTTCCCAATTCAGAATATGCCTTTTCCAATGATTTTGGATGAATCATCATTTCAAAAGGAGACTGGTCCATCTCTTTCTTTTCATAATGTAAGAAACTTGTCTCTATCACCTGTCATGTGTTTTGAACATCCACTGTCAACATACCAACCACGTTTCTTCTGTTTAGCTTGTAGAGCGACTGTGCATTCTTCATTGCTATACTGATCTTGCTTTCTTATCCATGTCATTTTCTGAGGTTCTTGTTTGTGACTTTGTTGAGGTTCTTTAGGAAGGACTTTCATTCTGCAACTTTTGTTCATGTGTCCAAAATTGTTACATTTGTAACATTGCACTTCAGTGCTCAAAGATTCAAACCTATTGTAACTTCTTCTCTGTGTTTCACTAGGTCTTCTTGAATAACCCCTTTGTGTATGGCTCTCAAAGTAGTTAATGTTTCTGTTGTTAGCTCTGCAATTTACAACTTTATGTCCAAAATTATTACATGCATAACATAAACCAAAAAATATAGTTTGATACCTGGTAGTTGCAGATCTTATGAAAGAAGGTGCTCTTATGAATCCTTCTTCTTCTTGATGCCTGTATATCTGTTGTTGATTCTGAAATATGAATCTTCTCGATGGAGGAGTGTCCCTGTAATCTTCCTTGTATATATTTTTATCCCCTTTGATTGTTTCTGCATAACTTTTTGGATTTGTTTCTTGCTCTATTGTTTTGGAGCTTGATCCCTTTTCTGTCTGATTGTATCCAAGTCCGGACTTGTCAAGATATGATTTTTTACTGTTGATAATATCATCCATAACTTTTGAGCTATTCTGCATATTTTTCTTTTGAATATCCTTTCTTAGTGTGACAATCTCTTCTTCCAAGTTTCCAATGATCTTTTCCTTTCCTTCTAGCTGTTCTTTGAGTGCTTCTTCAATTCTTTTATCTTGTTCTATTTGAACCTTCAATTTTGTGATCATTTGTTCTAGTTCTTGAGTGTATTTTTTCTTATCTAGTTTTTCTTGTAGTTTCTTGTTTTTCTTCTTTTCTTTTCTGATAACTTCTATGGAACTCATTAATTCTTCTCGGAAGTCAACTTCTGCCTCTTCAATTTCTTCTTCATATGCTTCGTCATATTCTTCTTCGGAGTCTTCTTTATCAGAGTCTTCTACTGCCATGAATAGAACTCTCCATGTTTCACTGTCACTGACTTCATCTTCATCTAATGATGAGATGTCTTCTTTGGTGCAAAAGTTTTTCTTGAAAATTTTCTTTGTAGTTCTTTTACCTTTATATGTTTGTCTTCTTTTTTAGTAACCTTCATCATTTCTCTTTTTCTTATGAGGACAGTTTTTAGCAAAATAACCAATACCATCACAATTAAAACAAATTAAAGGAAGCTTACCTCTTTAAGTTTAAAGCTTTGCTGCTTTGAATTTTAAATCTCCTTCATAAATATTTCAAAGCTTGTCCCAAATCTCTTTAGAATATTTACAATGTGTTGACGGGCGAAATCGACCGTCCGTCAACTGGAAGAGTGGAACTGGTCCAGGGTTGTCTAATAACCCAAGCCGTTTGGAATGAACCACCCCGACGGGTTTAGCGTCTCCGTTAGCCGATCTAAGGTCCTAGGAAAACCAAAGAGAAAACTAATCTAAATTAACTAATCAAACTAAAACTAAACTAACTAAAACAAAACAAAACAAACTAAACTAACTAACAATAAACAAAACAAACTAAACTAGCTAATCTAATTAAAACTAACTATTAAAACAAACAAACTAATCTACTATCTATGCATATAAACTACTAACTAAAACTATGCTAACTACTATCTGAAATATAACTTATTTACAAAATGTACAATATCTACAAAATACAGATTTAAATAAAACCTGCAAAACTCATTAGCTTTTTGCCCTAAGACAGAGAAAGATATTTTTTGTTGATTTTATAATTTTATAAACAAGAAATAAATCTTACTGAAATTAAACAATGTAATATACTAACTACACTAAAATACTAACAAATATACTAAACAAATAAACAACAAACAGACCTGGAAACGCTCCAGATTTGTCCTGTGTATGATGGCTTCGAAGTTGGTTGGAGGAAGGAAACTCGCACCGGATAATCCAGAAGCTTCTCGTAAACGATAGGCTGCAATGCTCTTTGAGTTGTTTACAGGACAAACAAGACATAAAAAATCATAACAATTATATGATTTATAAATCTCTGCAATAAGGTAAACTTGTTATGCAAAAATTTATACTTAATAATCCAATTAATGAAGAAGAGAAATCTGTCATTCACAAACTGAATCAAGTAATTGCTATGTTTTTTAAATACTGGAAGAAATCAGATATGGATTATATGGATTAAATCATATTATTTGCAAAAGACTAAGATAGCTAAAGTAGTCATTAACCAAATGCAAATTGATACACATAAACATGAAACAAAATATTGATATTATGAAAAGCTAAAGCTGTAGCAGAACATCAAATTCTGTCTTAGTCTGTATTAAAATTCCATATCCTTGTTCTCCCACGAATGAGGATCGTGTTATTACAAAAATAATAAGTATTTATAAGTTTTTCCACAGGGTAAAACCTCCCTGTGGAAAGTATCAAACTGTTTACATAATCTGGGAAAATATTCCCAAGATCAACTAAACTAGGAAATTAAAATGAAACTAAAACATGCAAATATCCTCTAAATTGTCCATCAAATCTCATGCAATTCGAATTCACCTGAAAAGGATCCAAAATAGACAAGTTAGAAGACTCTTTTACCAATAAAATGATAAAAATTAAATTCTATAGACTAGCTACAGAATCATCTGATTCTGTAGCTAGTCAAAATGAGATACAGAATCAGCATCATAATCGATTCAAAATATTTAAAAGAATTAAATCCAATTATCTTCCAATGACCACTTGAAAATGAATCAAAATGATTTTATCATTTAACATTAAACAGGATAAAAAATAATTCAACCGAACACAGAGATAGGAATACTCTATTCTTCTGTTACCACAAAATCAGGTTCTCAGAGTCATAATCGGACAGTAATAAGATTGTTTCATATTCAATTGAAAAACATATCACATGTGATTGTTAAACAATAGATAAAATCCAATCCAACAAAATCACTTTCCACTCGTTATAGCTGTAATGATATAGCAAAAGATTCATATCATTTAATCGAATACAAAGATAGAAATACTCTGTATCGATTATTCTTACAAGTCGGGTAAATGAAATCATTTGTAACAACATCATAATCGTGTCTCAACAAATCAAATGAGATCGTTTTGATATTCAATTGAAAACATAACAAATCGCAAACACTTCGTTATACTTGTCTCATCAACAGGAGAAATCATCGCATCGAACAGGATTATCACGATAACTGCATAGCAAAAAGATTTAGGCTGTGAACGAATTCAAACCATAACACATAACCAAAAACATAATAGGATCAATCAAACAGAATTTGTCATAGATTTCAATCGTTGATCCTTGCACAGTCAATAGACAGGATTGATTAATTTTGATCACAATCGTTTCAATCAAACGAATCATAACAGGGTTTGACCAATTCATTTCACAAATCTAAAATACAGAGTATTAATTAGAATCTGGACTCGATTCATAAAACGAACTTGCCAATTTAGAACAAAAACGACTCGATTTTCCTAAGGATTTTCACACAGTTGTTATGATTCGGATTCATTTCCAATTCGGGCGTGAATGTTATCTGAGTGTATTGTTTTCATCAAAGAAACAGAGTCATTCTCCTTAACTTGGAATCAATCAAATATAGAACAACATTGTAACAAGTATCCTCCCGAAACATTTACCAGTTATAGCATAACAATGAAATCGAATCCGAGCAAAAATCGTAACAATCAAACTTGATCAAATCGTTTACCAACCATAGCACTTGGATCATAACAGAACCAAATCCGAACATGATTATGTTCCAAACTGAATATGAAAAATTTCCTTTTCAAGTCGGATACAAATCAATTCATTTGAAGGCAAACTATTAATTTTGTCACCTTAACGAAGCAAGCCAATCAATCAAATTCAAGCAAAGATCACTCAAATCCAATCAGAATCTATTGATTTCTATATTGGGAATAATCAAATCGTATATCGAATCAAAATTTCCTTCTATTCAAAGCAAAGCCATATATAGAATGCATGCAATATAAAAGAGCCATTCGAGATGTGAACAGAACTGTTAAAAACTGAATTGCAAACATTATATCAACCTGGATTATTTACAAAACAAAACGATGTCAAAACCATACCTGTGTAGCGACGAGGCTGCCTGCTTATACCAGCTTTGAGTTTACAACAGTCATGGCTGATTCCATGTTTTTAAACAGGATGGATCCGGTTGACTTTTTCTTTTTATCTGTCGTTTGGAGCTTAGCCTTTTGATTGGTTAGGACTGCAATCTGGTCCTCCAGTGACTGAATCTTTGACTACAGTATCGGAACATCAATATAATATCTCTCTAACCATGAATTGCATTGATCACAGGGTGACTGTGTGAGTTTAGACAGAGCAGGCGAGGGTTTGGTCAAATGACCGAGGGTTTCACAAGGCAACTTAATGCCTGGGTAGTTAGGGGCATCCTTAAGGAAGGGGGGTAGGTTTGATACAAAATCATATGAGGGTTTGACACACAAACCTTGTGAATGGGGGTACTCTCTAGCAAAGAAACACTCCACTTCCGAATCAGAGTCCTCACTCAACACGATAGGGTTTGGCTCGACAGGGGGTTTTGACTTGTTCCTTGCCATCCGTGAAATCAAACGTGCATTCCTTTTCCCTTTAACATTTGAAATGAGGTTTTCCTTGGGATTTTTGCTCATAGGCTTAACAGTCTCAACACTCTTAGTCATCGTGTGGGGTAAGTCGATAGGAGGGTCGGTCGAGGGTTTAGGCAGCAGGATATGGTAGGGCACCAGGGGTACAACCTTGACCTCACTCTCCACAGATTTGTCAACCTGTGTAGGGTTCGGATCCTCGAAACCATCCTGAGAAACGAAATTGCTCCAACTATCCCCGTCCAGACTCAAATGATACACAACGATAAGCTTAACAAGCCCATAATGAAAAAGGCTACTATCAGCCTGGGGTCTTTTGTACTTCTTCGACATTTTAAATAGGCTACGATGAAAATAATAGGGCATATTAAGAGAGTATCCCATAAAAACCATAAGAAAACGCAGGTGGTGAAGGAAGACAAGTCCGTATCGACCTTCCCAGGTCACAAACTGCTTGATTATCATCAATAAATCGTGCCATCGTGGTTTGAGCATCGATATGGGCATACCTCTGTCACAAGAGGTGACTTTGCGAGATTGAAACAACAGTGTCCACGACACTTCCTCGACCTTGCAATTCTTAAACCAACGTTGTCCCAAAGGAGCTAACCCCGTAGCCGAGTTGATGAACTGTTCATCAATCTCTAACTGTATATCGCCTACCTTGGCTCGACAACCATCGAAGGTCATGGAAAACTGTCGAGCTACACAAAGGTTAAAACCCTCAAAACATTCCACGAAGGTAAGCCATCCACTGTCTGCCAAGTCTTGGCGGGCATTGTCAAACATTATTAGGGCCTGGTTTCCATTGGGTTCAACTCACATGACTGGTGCCATGGAGCTGAATGCATGGTAAGGGAAAGGTTCGAATTCATCAACACACAGTAACAGAGCTACCCGAACCAACAACAATGAATCGAGCCAAAAGGGGTAAGCATAAATGCGCGCATGCGAAGGTGGTGGAGTCTTCCATGCATAATATTCATTATCCAAGTACAACCGCCAAATTTCATAGTTGTTTACTCCATAATAATAGTTCAACCATTAAGCCATGTGTACAACCAATGAAATCAAATGTGTATACCAGTACGCGCCAACACTATGCCATAGTGTTCAAAACATTCGACGTATAAATCAACACCAAAATCATTATGCGCCAATGTATTAATTCATATAATCAAAAGTTCAACCAAGGTGCCAAAATGATATTTATATAGTTGACAAGCCAATAAGTCATGAAAATATTAACATATGGATTATATCATATATATATATATATATATAATAAATTTAATCATAACCCTTATGCAGAATCAAAGATCAGGCAAGTCATAAAAAGTGTAAATCCAAATGCTCAATGCCTTACAAACTCAATAAAATCAAGTTATCCAATCAATATAAAAATGTCCAATGAGCATAGTTTGAAAGTCCTTTCAGCCACATAACGATAAACAAAAGGTAAGTGCAATAGAAAATATCGATAAAAGATCATGACAGTTCAGATAGTGATTGAAATGTGACCTCAAAAGGAGAAGTTTTCACGCTTACAGTCGCAAAAACTTAACGAAGACAAATGTGTAAATGTCGCAAGAAATAAAAATGTCGTCTATTTGAAAAATGCGACGAAAAACTTGATGTTTTCAAGACATAGGTGTAGGCAGCTTATAGGATAATAAAAATGTGAATTGGATGCCAACAATGGAGACACACTGAAAGAAGTAGTTATCTTTGTCAAAAGAAACAAATTCAGATTAGGACAGCCAAGAAAATTTCAACTCAAAAAATAACAACAAGAAAATCGTTTAAACATCATCGTAAATCAATTTTTTCCAGCAGTGTTTCAAAAGATGAAAACCAATAACAGTCTTAAGATCAACAAGTCACAATATTAAAGATAAAATCTTCAATACCGTTGGCATGACCACTGCTACCATCAGGCGTCCATAGCCTTGATAGGGTTGCCATTTAACCGACTCTGACATATGTATCCTTCCAAGAAGTTTTGGATCAGAATAAAGGGCATTAAAGAGGTTTCTTATATTTTTTTGCAGATTTTCATGTACTTGACATTGCTTCGCTGCCAGCGGGCCTATTTAGTACCCCGGCGAAGTTGTCTTGGCTCCATGAATGCATTTACCCGCTGCCAGCAGACCTGTTCAGTATCCCGACGGGCTTACAAGCACTTCCCACAACTCTTATTAATAATTTTATTTTATTTTTCTTTTATAGATATATAGCTGAGCAGGGTGACGCTGAAAATCTTAATATTTTAACATATTTTTTCAAACCTCATCAGAATTTTTTTTTAACACTGTCCTTTATTTAGCTCCAGAGATGTTTTATTTACAAAACAACTTCCTATGACAAGGAGACATCTTTTGAGTCATTCCTTTATGGAAAAGGGACAGCGTAAAAAGATAATAGATGATCATGACCAACTTTTCTCAGAGATTGAAATCAGTAAACTTCTTTCAAACAACAAAATTTTCCAACATAGATATCAGTTTCAGAGATATATCATTGATGTTTGTACAAATTTTCAGAAGTTATTTCAACGAAGAAATTTTTCTATTGTCTTTGTCTGAATGGCTCAGTGTACAGGTATGTGTATGTCCAAAAACGCAAACTAATCAATTCAAATCAAAATAAAAAAACAGAAAGCAAACGAAACGCAAACAAAAATGAAAAATACATACATAATATACAAGGGTAGTTATCAAGCAAAGTATCTTTTCAAGGCTTGGCCATTTACCAGGTAGGTGTCAAGCTGCCCTTCAAGATTCTGTAATTGAAAGGAACTAGGACCCAACTTTTCAGCAATTAAAAATTGTCCAAGCCATAAGTTTTGAAATTTTGTGTGCTCACCCTTTCCTTCATGTGGTTTGTCCCATTTTAAGACGAGATCGCCTACTTCAAAATTCCTATCAGAAGCAGAATTAGAATCGAACCGGCTTTTAATTAATTGTTGATGTTGATATAACTTACACTTAGCTTGGGCTCTTACTTCTTTTAGCTTCATCAAAGCGTTAATCCTGTTTTCTAAAGGGGGACAATATTCTTCTTGGACTTTTTGTGACAACTGAAGTGAAGGAAGAAGAATGTGAGGTGGCAGAATAACTTCTCTGCCATAAATGAGAAAAAAGGGGGAGTTACCTATAGCGGCTTTGGGTGTTACCCTATCAGCCCACAGTGCGTTCAACAATGCATTGTTCCATTTCTTGTGATTTTCAACCACAGTTCTCTTGATAATTTTGATCAAGTTCTTGTTTGTTGATTCTGCTAATCCATTACCCTGGGGGTAGTAACTAGCAGAATACTTCAACTTTATTCCTTTCTCCAAAGAAAACTCGTTCATCTCAAGAGAAGAAAAGTATGAAGCATTTTCAAAGACTAGAGAGTCAGGGATACCGAAACGGGTGATAATATTCGAGTTTAGAAAAGTGATTACCTGACTGGTGTTAACAGTTCTTAGCGCAACAGCTTCATACCATTGTGTAAAGTAATCTGTGGCTGTCACAATATACTTGTGTTGTTGCGAGGACGGAGGGTTAACTGGACCTATGATATCAAGGCCCCATTGCTGGAAAGGAGAATCTATTGAAACGGGTTGCAAGGGAAAGGCTGGTTTTTGTAACCGCCCTGATGCTTTCTGACAGATAATACATTTACGACACAAGGCATGGGCGTCCCTAAAAAGTGTGGGCCAATAGTAACCGGCTCTTAAAACTTTATGAGCAGTGGTGTCACCACCGAAGTGACCACCAGCTTCTCCTGCATGCAACTCGAGCAAGACTTTTTCTGCTTCATCTTTCTCGAGACATCACATCAGTACGCCGTCAAAATTCTGACGAAACATTACACCGTTAACTAAATGAAAGGAGGCAGACTTTAGTCTCAATGCTCTTCTCTTGGTGGGGTCAAGGTGACGGGGTGCTGACCCATGTTCAAGACATAATCTAATATCGTTGTACCAGGGACTAATGAGGTTTTTGTGCACAGCAGACCAAACTTTGATCGCTTTGTCCTAGGTTTTTCGTATCACTATCTTCTTGTTGTCCTATTTCCGAATCAACAACCAACTTACACAACCCTTGGCCTCTCATGATCTGAGCTGGGGTGATTTCTAAGTCATACTCCTGCAAGGAGGTGACCCAGTTAGCTCTCTTCTCTCCTAACTCCTTCTGTACTAACAAGCTCCTTACGGCAGGGTAGGGGACAATGACTTTCGTCCTTGACTTCAAAATATAGGAACGGAAATGCTTAACTGCTTTGAAAACAGCGTAGGCTTGTCGATCAACCGCTGGGTAGTTAAGTTCAATACCTTTGAAAGAAGAGATCATAAAGGCGATGGGTACTTCGTTGTTCTCATAATTCTTCTGAGTTAGGACTACGGCATAGGAACGGTCAGAGGAAAAAGTATAGAGTGTAAAATCTTGAGAGAAGTCAGGGCTCATGAGAGACGGAGCGTCTATTATGGCCTTCTTTATGGCATTAAAATCTTGGTTTTCTATGGGTCCCCAGTGATACTGGGTGTCTTTCTTAATCAGGTTTTGTAGAGGCCTGACCATTTCAGAGAAACTGGGGACAATTCTTCTCACAAAATTAATCTGGCCTAAGAAAGATTGCATGGATTTTTTGGATGTAGGTGGGGGAAGTTTAGTGATGACTTGAGTCCTCTCGGGGTCAATAATCATCCTATCACTAGACACAATGAATCCTAGTAATTTACCCTTTTCTACTGCAAAGATGGACTTTGTTCAAGGAGATGTCGTATTTACGACATCGTAGCAGAACGAATCGTAAGTGAGCTAGACGATCGTCTTTGTTTTTAGAATAAATGGTCAAATCATCTAAGTAAACTATGACGGAATGATTGATTAATCCTATAAAACCAATGTCCATTTCTCTCTAAAAGGTAGCACCAGCGTTAATCAATCCAAAGGGCATTTTGCGATAAGCATAGTTGCCCCACGGGGTATGGAAGGTAGTTTTGAGTTGGTCTAGCAGAGACATCAAGACTTGGTTGTATCCAGAGAAACCATCCAATAAAGATAGCCTCTCGGAACCAGATACTTGTTGAAGGATCTGTTCCATGGGTGGGACAGGATAATTGTCTTTGTCACACGCTCTATTGAGGTTTCAGAAATCGACGCAAAGTCGAATTTCCCCGTTTTTCTTCCGAACTGGGACAAGGTTGGGCATCCATTGAGTGTGTCTAACAGGAAAAATTATTTTAGCGCTTAGGAGTTTATTCAATTCTTTTTGAACGGTCGGTTCTAGTTTAGGGTGTATTTTTCTCAGTTTCTGTTGGAAGGGTAAGGTTTGGGGCTTCATCGGGATGACATGTTGTATGATATTAGGATCAAAAGTTTTAAGATCATCGTATGTCCATGCAAAGACATCCTTAAATTCTTTAAATAATTTAACAAAAGAAGCTTTTTCTTGTCTAGAACATCCCAAGCCTAGATTAATGCACTGAGGATTTTCACTAGTTCCTAAGTTCACTTTTTCATAAGACAACGAGGAACTATTAGTTTTACAATTGACCGTCTTTTTAAATTTATCTTCAAAATCATAAAACTTCTCTAATCTAAATATGGATTTGGGTATGGAATTTACCATGTCCAATAGAGCTTCATGAGATTTCGAATCAGGTATTACCATAAAATCATGCAAATTGTCGTCGTGCATGCGTTCATCTATCACCGCACCTTGAAAGGTTTCTTCCATGTGCAGAAAGTTAATGATATGCTGATCATCGTCAAATACTCTCCAGTTTGTGATATTGTCAGGAACAGATGGTCAAAACAACAGCTCGACGGAGAATGCATTTAGGGATAAGCCTTCTGCAGGAAGAAGTTTAGAGGCTACCTTAGCTAGTAGATCTGCTTCAACATTATTTAATCTAGGAATGGAATTTATATTGAAAGAAAAAAAATTATTCATTAAACTCCATACCTCAGACTGGTAACTTTTGAGATGCGGGGAAAGACAGTGTATACAATCTCTTACCTGTCTAACCACTATTTCAGAGTCGCCGAATACAACCAGGTTTTGAATGGTCATATCCAGAGCTTTTCTGAGACCTTGCAGTAAAGCCTCATATTCTGCAGTATTGTTAGTACATTCAAATTCTAGTCTACAAGCCATTAATGTCTTGTTACCTGCCAGATCGATAATGATGCAGCCTGCACCAGCTCCTTCTTTAGACTTGGAACCATCGAAATATAGAGACCAAATTTGGTTTCCATCGGACACATGGGATTGTTGCATAGAAGTTGTTGGTTGCATGTATGCTACAATCTCGGACTACTGTTCTGGATTGATGATAGGTGAGACCTCGGCCATGAAATTGTCGAAGAAGGTATCCATCCCTAGGACTTCCGATGAATCATCAAAAGGTGTATATGGTTCGTTAGGATTGTTTAAATCTGTGACCGTGAACTTAAGGTAACGCTCACGATTCACCCTGATATTGTTAGGCTTACCGTTCTCTGGGAGCCATAAGTGAGACCATTCTGTTGCAAAGTAACCATGTAGCTGCTCCGACCAGTCCCTGCTCAAAAACAGACCATACACTTCTGAAATATCCACAACGATTATATCAATGACCTGATGAACCTTTGGGTTAGACGATAATCTAATCAATACATTTTTTAGTTCGCCTATAACTTTGACATTTGTCCGATCAAGTTGTATGATTTTTAAAGTAGATGGTTCCACTTCAGCGTTAATATTTTGGCAGACAGACTAAGGCATCACATTGGATGATGCTCCTGAGTCAACCATACAATTATGCACATTTATGTTGAAAATCTCGAAAGTTAAAAGAAAAGGAGGTACATTCTTGCGAGTACTAAGAGTAGTAGCTTGTGAATTTTTACTCGCAATTTCTAATGCTACTTTATCTACATTATTTACACTATTTACATTATTTACAGGGACTACAGGAAGGCTTCCTTTATCTTGAGGATCAGGATTATTTTTAGTGGAAGTCTTCTGCGGAACTTTGCTTTGCACAACCTTGTTACCATTGGAATTGCCAYTTTTGCCATTCTCTGAAATATTTTGCAACATTTTTTGTAACARRAATGRAAACTTCAAYAAYTCATAAATAKAAATGTTAGCCCTTAAMTTTTTAAGAYCTTYAACAACATCATAATCTAAGTTGGGGTTYACATTDCTCTRTTTAGTMTCWGYTGATTTAGATGGMTTTGGAGGTGAAGTTGTAGTGTTCTCRGTAGAAGGCTTGTTTGTTKTCTTACTCCTAGTRTTATAAGGGTGRACAGTCTCGAAGTTAGCTTGWAAGATGTTGTCCRAGAAGTGTSCAAAKATKTTTGGAGAAGACTCTTCTTCTTGAACTGTTTCCTGTTCAACTTCCTCCTGAGGGGTCTCAGGGGGCATCAAGTTATCTTGGGCTTCTAGAATTGTTTGAAGGGCACATTGCAAACTTTCTAGGTTCAAGCCTTCAGGGTTTGGATTAATTCGGTTGATGGGAAAAGGCTTTCAGAAAGGAGGTTTGTAGGGTCCTTTACTCGAAGAAGCTTCTTCAGTCAACCTTTTTAAGTCTATAACTTGATTCGACAGTTTTTGAACAACTTTAGTTAAATTTTCCAAATCAGAGTTTTCAAGTTGTGTTTTACTTTGAGTAGGTCTGGGGAGGATTTCAATCTTCTTTTTGGAAGAAGAACTAGTTTTATTTTCATTGCTAGAAGAGTCCTTAAGACTAAGTATGTCTTTTTCAATCTAGCTAGCCTCCTCGAAGGCTTCTAACAACGTGGCCTTTTTAGATCGTTTAACCCAAATAGCTATACTTTGATGTAAATATTTAGTGTAGTAGGCTATTACAAGACTCTCAGCATGCATAGAATCTACAGGGATCTGATTTTTAAGTGTTAAGAATCTTTGATTAAAGTCTTTAACTTTTTCTTTTGGGTTCATTTTTAAGCTAGAAAGGTCCATGACTAAGACTTCCGGAGGCTTACCGTCTCCGAACTTTTCCAAAAAGCATGACTCAAACTTCTCCCAAGACACGATGGTATGGGGTTGTTGGGCAATGTACCAAGTGGATGCATTACCCTCGAAAGTATAAAGGAACAACCTGCAGACAACATCTTCATGTTCAACATTGCGGAGTCTAATGGCTGACATAAATTTTTTAAT
The DNA here is from genome assembly GCA_000966675.3 of Picea glauca. NCBI lineage: Eukaryota > Viridiplantae > Streptophyta > Pinopsida > Pinales > Pinaceae > Picea > Picea glauca. Next base: position 160,730 of record JZKD02S1676016.1, read on the forward strand.
ATGATCTTCAGCTATCTGTTTTGTGTCGGGATCAAACTTGGGAAGCCATTTCTCCGGGTGCTTAGGTAAAGGGTCCTGGGCTCCAGGTACAGCTACAACATCCTGGTCCAACCAGGGTCTAGCAGGATTGTTCTGATTTTCCATTGGGGTAGTGGGTGTGGAAGGCTGAGAAGGTGAAATGCCTTTGTCAGAAGAAGAATATCCTCTAGAAGAGGAAGGAGATGAGGGAGGTGGTGAAGGAGGTATCCCAGATCCTCCTGCAGTAGGATTTAATTTTGGATCTGTAGGATTCACAGTGAGGTTAGTGTCACCTAATTGTTCTCTGATATTAGAGAAATACAAAGGTTGACCCCACAGACAGTTTGGTTGCCTAATACGAGCTAAGGCACTATGTTTTTTAATATGAGATTGATGAACAATCCCTTGTATGTCACCACATGTAGGATTAGGGGTTGCTGGCTCAACTGTGATCTGTGGATCATCGGTTGAAGTAGTTGTTGTTTGAAGGGGAATATTATCGTGTGAACGGATTCTAGTTACTATAGGTGAGCGATTAGGGGGGGGAGGAATCTTGTGACCGCCTCATGACATTAATTAAGTTCATGCCCTCCTTCTAGCGCCATTTGTTGGCGAGCGAAATCGATCGTCCATCAACTGGAAGAGTGGAACTGGTCCGGGGTTGTCTAATAACCCAATCCGTTTGGAATGAACCACCCCGATAGGTTTAGCGGCTCCATTAGCCGATCTAAGGTCCTAGGAAAACCAAAGAGAAAACTAATCTAAATTAACTAATCAAACTAAAACTAAACTAACTAAAACTAAACAAAACAAACTAAAATAACTAACAATAAACAAAACAAACTAAACTAACTAATCTAATTAAAACTAACTACTAAAACAAACTAACTAATCTACTATCTATGTATATAAACTACTAACTAAAACTATGTTAATTACTATCTGAAATATAACTTATTTACAAAATGTACAATATCTACAAAATATAGATTTAAATAAAACCTGCAAAACTCATTAGCTTTCTGCCCTAAGACAGAGAAAGATATTTTTGTTGATTTTATAATTTTATAAACAAAAAATAAATCTTACTGAAATTAAACAATGTAATATACTAACTAAACTAAATATACTAAACAAATAAACAATAAACAGACCTGGAAACGCTCCAGATTTGTCCTATGTATGATGACTTCGAAGTTGGTCGGAGGAAGGAAACTCGCACCGGATAATCCAGAAGTTTCTCGTAAACGATAGGCTGCAATGCTCTTTGAGTTGTTTACAGGACAAACAAGACATAAAAAATCATAACAATTATATGATTTATAAATCTTTGCAATAAGGCAAACCTGTTATGCAAAAATTTATACTTAATAATCCAATTAATGAAGAAGAGAAATCTGTCATTCACAAACTGAATCAAGTAATTGCTATGTTTTTTAAATACTGGAAGAAATCAGATATGGATTATATGGATTAAATCATATCATTTGCAAAAGACTAAGATAGCTAAAGTAGTCATTAACCAAATGCAAATTGATACACATAAACATGAAACAAAATATTGTTATTATGAAAAGCTAAAGTTGTAGCAGAACATCAAATTTTGTCTCAGTCTGTATTAAAATTCCATATCCTTGTTCTCCCACGAATGAGGATCGTTTTATTACAAAAATAATAAGTATTTATAAGTTTTTCCACAGGGTAAAACCTCCCTGTGGAAAGTATCAAACTGTTTACATAATCTGGGAAAATATTCCCAAGATCAACTAAACCAGGAAATTAAAATGAATCTAAAACATGAAAATATCCTCTAAACTGTCCATCAAATCCCATGCAATTCGAATTCACCTGAAAAGGATCCAAAATACACAAGTTAGAAGACTTTACCAATAAAATGATAAAAAATCAATTCTATAGACTAGCTACAGAATCATCTGATTCCGTAGCTAGTCAAAATGAGATACATAATCAGCATCAGAATCGATTCAAAATCTTTAAAAGAATTAAATCCAATTATCTTCCAATGACCACTTGAAAATGAATGAAATGATTTTATCATTTAACATTAAACAGGATCAAAAATTATTCAACCGAACACAGAGATAGGAATACTTTGTTCTTCTGTTACCACAAAATCGGGTTCTCAGAGTCATAATCGGACAATAATAAGATTGTTTCATATTCAATTGAATAACATATCGTATGTGATTGTTAAACAATAGATACAATCCGATCCAACAAAATCACTTTCCACTCGTTATAGTTGTAACGATATAGCAAAAGATTCATATCATTTAATCGAATACAAAGATAGAAATACTTTGTATCGATTATTGTTACAAGTCGGTTAAATGAAATCATATGTAACAACATCATAATCATGTCTCAACAAATTGAATGATATCATTTTGTTATTCAATTGAAAACATAACAAATTGCAAACACTTCGTTATACTTGTCTCATCAACAGGAGAAATCATCGCATCGAACAGGATTATCACGATAACTGTATAGCAAAAAAATTTAGGCTGTCAACGAATTCAAACCATAACTGACACATAACCAAAAACGTAACAGGATCAATCAAACATAATTTGTCATAGATTTCAATCGTTGATCCTTGCACAGTCAATAGACAGGATCGATTAATTTTGATCACAATCGTTTCAATCAAATGAATCATAACAGGGTTTGACCAATTCATTTCACAAATCTAAAATACAGAGTATTAATTAGAATCTGGACTCGATTCATAAAACAAACTTGCCAATTTAGAACAAAAACGAATCGATTTTGCTAAGGATTTTCACACAGTTGTTATGATTCGGATTCATTTCCAATTTGGGCGCGAATGTTATCTAAGTGTATTGTTTTCATCAAAGAAACAGAGTCATTCTCCTTAACTTGGAATCAATCAAATAGAGAACAGCATCGTAACAGGTATCCTCCCGAAACATTTACCAGTTATGGCATACCAATGAAATCGAATCCGAGAAAAAATCGTAACAATCAAACTCAATCAAATCGTTTACGAACCATAGCACTTGGATCATAACAGAACCAAATCCAAACATGATTATGTTCCAAACTAAATATGAAAATTTTCTTTTTCAAGTCGGATACAAATCAATTCATTTGAAGGCAAACTATTAATTTTGTCACCTTAACGAAGCAATCCAATCAATCAAATTCAAGCAAAGATCACTCAAATCCAATCCGAATCTATTGATTTCTATACTGGGAATAATCAAATCGTATATCGAATCAAAATTTCCTTATATTCAAAGCAAATCCATATATAGAATGCACGCAATATAAAAGAGCCATTCGAGATGTGAACAGAACTGTTAAAAACTGAATTGCAAACATTATATCAACCTGGATTATTTACAAAACAAAACGATGTCAAAACCATACCTGTGTAGCGACGAGGCTGCTTTCTTATACCAGCTTTGAGTTTACAATAGCCGTGGCTGATTCCACGTTTTTAAATAGGATGGAGCCGATTGACTTTTTCTTTTTATCTGTCATTTGGAGCTTAGCCTTTTGATTGGTTAGGACTGCAATCTGGTCTTCCAGTGACTGAATCTTTGACTATAGTATCGAAACATCAACATAATATTGCTCTAACCATGAATTTCATTGATCACAGGGTGACTGTGTGGGTTTAGACAGAGTAGGCGAGGGTTTGGGCAAATGATCGAGGGTTTCACAAGGCAACTTAATTCCCGGGTAGTTAGGGTCGTCCTTAAGGAAGGGGGGTAGGTTTGATACAAAATCATATGAGGGTTCGACACACAAACCTTGTGAATAGGGGTACTCGCTAGCCAAGAAACGCTCCACTTCCGAATCGGAGTCCTCACTCAACACGATAGTGTTTGGCTCGACAGGGGGTTTTGGCTTGTTCCTTGTCATCCGTGAAATCAAGCGTGCATTCCTTTTCCCTTTAACATTTGTAGTGAGGTTTGCCTTGGGATTTTTGCTCATAGGCTTAACAGTCTCAACACTCTTAGTCACAGTGTGGGGTAAGTCGATAGGAGGGTCGGCAGAGGGTTTAGGCAATAGGATATGGTAGGGCATCGGGGGTACAACCTTGACCTCACTCACCACAGGTTTTTGAACCTGTGTAGGGTTCGGATCCTCGAAACCATTCCAAGCAACGAAATTTCTCAAACTATCCCCGTGCAGACTCAAATGATAGACAACGATAAGCTTAACAAGCCCATAATGAAAAAGGCTACTATCAGCCTAGTGTCTTTTGTACTTCTTCGACATTTTAAACAGGCTACGATGCAAATAATAGGGCATATTGAGATAGTATCCCATAAAAACCATAAGCAAACGTAGGTGGTGGAGGAAGACAAGTCCGTATCGACCTTCACAGGTCACAAACTGCTTGATTATCATCAATAAATCGTGCCATCATGGTTTGAGCATCAATACGGGCATACCTCTGTCACAAGAGGTGACTTTGCTAGATTGAAACAGCAGTGTCCATGGCACTTCCTCGACCTTGCAATTCTTAAACCAACGTTGTCCCGAATGAGCTAACCCCGTAGCTGAGCTGATGAACTATTCATCAATCTCTAACTATATATCACCTACCTTGGCTCGACAACCATTGAAGGTCATGGAAAACTATCGAGCTACACAAAGGTTAAAACCCTCGAAATGTTCCACGAAGGTAAGCCATCCACTGTCTTCCAAGTCTTGGCGGGCATTGTCAAACATTAATAGGGCCTGGTTGCCATTGGGTTCAAATCGCATGACTGGTGCCATGGAGCTGAATGCATGGTAAGGGAAAGGTTCGAATTCATCGACACACAGTAATAGAGCTACCCGAACCAACAGCAATGAATCGAGCCAAAAGGGGTAAGCATAAATGCACGCATGCGAAGGTGGTGGAGTCTGCCATGCATAATATTCATTATCCAAGTACAACCGCCAAATTTCATAGTTGTTTACTCCATAATAATAGTTCAACCATTAAGCCATGTGTACAACCAATGAAATCAAATGTGTATACCAGTACGTGCCAACACTATGCCATAGTGTTCAAAACATTCAACGTATAAATCAACACCAAAATCATTATGCGCCAATGTATTAATTCATATAATCAAAAGTTCAACCAAGGTGCCAAAATGATATTCATATAGTTGACAAGCCAATAAGTCATAAAAAGATTAACATATGGATTATATCATATATATATATATAATAAATTTAATCATAACCCTTATGCAGAATCAAAGATCAGGCAAGTCATAAAAAGTGTAAATCCAAATGCTCAATGCCTTACAAACTCAATAAAATCAAG
>JZKD02S1676016.1:169118-181407 GCA_000966675.3 Picea glauca
TCATGAGGTTGATTAAGGCAAGTGGGCGCACCCATTCTTGGGTAAGAAGTTGAAGAAATCTTGGTGAGAGGCCAAGAGGCTCTTGGTGAGATGCCAAGAGAAAGAGAAGAAGAAGAAACAATAGTCTTGTTGAGAGAGCAAGAGGTTCTTGGTGAGATGCCAAGATTTTCTTGGTGAGATGCCAAGAACAAGAAAGTTGCAGCATTCTTGTTGAGAGAACAAGAGAGAGCAAGAGAGGGGTAGAGCTGAGAAAAGAGACAGCATTTGCTGAAGGAGAGAACACAAAGCAAGAGAAGTACGGATTTCAGATAGCAAGGAAGAACAGGCCGTACCGTACAGATTTGTGGAGGTCATACAACATGTAATGTGCACAGAAATTGAGGAGGACAGCAGCTGCAATTTTTGAGAGTATTGGCATGCATTCCAAGGCTGCCATACAACATTTGTTGGCACAGAAATTGAGGTAACTGCTGTAATATATTTCTGAGTGTATTTCCGTACAGTTCGTACAGTCTTAGCAGAGTTTTGGCACAAATTTCATGACAGTCCGTACAACATTAATTGCCGTACAGTTGTACGAATTTCTGGTTCAGAAATTGAGGAACAAAGCTACAAGAATGTCCAGATAAGTTTGTGTAAATATCTGAAGATGAATATGCTGTAAAAGAATTTCTCAGAAGCTCATAAATAATACAAAGCCCTTTCTAACTGGTTTTCCCCTTGTGGGTTTTTCCAGGGTCGAAGTTAGACCGAATATCTTTGTGTCTATATTTTCTGAGTTTTGCATATTGTTGATATTTTATTTTTTCATTGAAAACGATGTTCAGAATCCTCATGTTTCAGTTCTGAAATTTATTTTCTGTTAAGTTTTTTATATGCTGAAACACCACTGAGTATATGCTGAAACACCAGGCTGTAGTATATGCTGAAACACAGAGCTGAGTCATATGCTGAAACACCGTTGTGAGTATATGCTGAAACACCAGGCTGTAGTATATGCTGAAACACAGAGCTGAGTCATATGCTGAAACAGCGCTGTGAGTATATGTTGAAACACCAGGCTGTAGTATATGCTGAAACACAGAGCTGAGTCATATGCTGAAACACCGCTGTGAGTATATGTTAAAACACCAGGCTGTAGTATATGTTGAAACAAAGTGCTAAGTCATATGCTGAAACACCACTGAGTATATGCTGAAACACTAGGCTGTAACATATGCTGAAACAATGCTGAAACTGAGTTTGGCATTTAAACTTGGCTGAAAATTCAGTGAGACTGAAACTGGGTTGGGATTTTGAAAAATTAACACTATGTGCAATGTGTCATCCTATGTGTGTCAAAACCAACCGAGTGGTTTGGAGTGTATAACCAATAGAAAATTCATCATTTATTTTCTTATCAATATGTCTCATTCAAATGAAATATTTAAGTTTCTTACAACTACTCATTTATGTTGAAATTGAAATCACACATGGATTTGTATATACAAATTTAGAACATATATTTTTTCAAGGGAAATATCATTTTTATGTATTTTAAAAATATTTTTCTTGTAACATGTTTCATAATAGAAATTTATGTATGTTTAATATTTCTCCTATAATTTTTTAACAACTCAATGATTTCATATAAAAAATTAGTCAATTGGATACATCTTGAGTGATTGTGATGAAAATTTGTTACCCTACCCTATAGTAGCCCCACTACTTAACCCATAAAAAAAACTTTGATGCCAATTATAATTAAATGTAGTGAAACATGCTTAAAACACTCATGCATCTAACAACACTTTCAAACCACGAATGCAACTAAATTAGCATTCTCATAACAACATATAAATTACTAAAACTCAGAGTTTATGCACAACAATAAAACTTGTTACTTAAAATAGAGAACATAGATCAATCACTTATCTTTTTACGTCAAATGAGAAATTGGATGCAGGGAACATACGTTCCTCCCAACCATGGATTTTTTTCTCCAAATATCAGCAAAAAATAACCCCTGATCTGGGGCTATGAATCCACAAAAGAGTGTGTCTTTCACAGTCCAATACACTCCCACAACAAACTAATTTTCTTATGGCTATCCAATTCCACCAGCTTGCTTCCCCTCAACCTGAACAACCTAAGGAATGGGATCTCCCCTTCACTTCACACAACTCCTCAGGAATTCCCACTTCCCTCCAGGGATCCAACACAAGGTTGGATAGGAATCTATGTTGTTGGGGACTCCATGGATGTTAGCTTCCACAGTAAAACTCACATAACAACTCATTGTTCTGGGGAAAATATCTCACATGGAAACCTCCCTCTCTACATACCTAAAAACCTATTTATTCATGCAAAAAGAGATCAAACAAGCTTCTGACAACACATACTATGGACACCTTCAAGCTCCAATGCTCTCCAATCCCTTCCTACTCCAAAAATTACATGCAAAAATATCCCACAATGGTCATTCAAATTTCCCTTTAACCCATGCATTTGGCTCTCAAATTATCCAAGGTTGATTGTACTCTAGCCCCATGCTCTCATAACTATGGGATTTGAATTTTCCCACCAACCCCCTTATACGTGTTTAATGATTGAGCTCTCATACACTCAAAAGTAAAATTTGAAAGTTCACTCAAAAATAATAATTTTAGGAAAGTGGGTTTGGATTAATACACATGAATTTTTCCCCCCTTGGACCCCTGCTTACAGTTTCCCCTCTCTTGTGGAAAAATATCCCCCAATTACTTTGTCTATGTCCACTTATGGGCTGAACCACCAATTTCAACCCATGATCACAAGAGTTTTCAATACTCTATCAGTAGCTAACATTCGGGCTGCTTGTATGGCCTCAGATCAACACAGACATGTGCTCAAATTTCCTTTTCCTACAACGTTGAATTGCGATCTGTCATAGATAACTATGCGTGGAAATACCACTATGTGGATATACCTCTATGTGGAAGCATTAGTAACAATACTGACAATTTGTGTTGCATATCACTCTGCGCATGAAACTCAACAATATATATACCAATAGTTCACAGAAAAATTGGATCTGTCATAGAAAAATCTGTGTGAAGTACTCAACAAAAATACCGACGGTTTGTAGAAACTATGCATGGAATTAATATAATTGTGTCGTAGATATTTAAGGGGTGATTCCATTGTGCCAAATTGTGCATCTATGTTCCTGTGAAGACAAATACTCAGGAAATATTTTTAAAATGATTTTTAGAACTTGGATAGAATTAATTGCACGTGGTCTTTCCTTCAAATGCATACATTAAAATACCCAAGAGACAAGATGTTGAATGAATTCAAAAGAATATACCAACAAATTAACACATAGAGAAATCGATATCTCAATTAAACTGTATCAGAAATACATTGTTTCTTTTGACTCAAACCTTAACATACAACACAAAAATCACTTTACTCAGTTCTCTGTCGCACCCTATCTATCCAACCTTTATCTACTCTCCTTCTAATCATTGTCTAACCTTTGTCTCCCCTCTATATAACCTCTCTCACACATACTTATGTTACATAAAAATGAGAGCTAGATCTCTCAGGAACTCTAACAAATTCCTAAAAATCCTCTAAGTATTTCTATCAATCGCCTAACTTAGTATGTATGTTCTATTACATAGGAAAACACTCACACCATTCAAACCATAAAATATTTGATACCTTCTAAATATATCATTATAATTATTAAATAAATGAAAAATTAAGGAACCAACTCCCTTGATAAATGTTTATTGACCCATGTGGTCAATTCTCGATTTTACTGTTAGATGCTCCTACATCAGACTCCCAAGGAAGAAAATAACTATTCATTAGGTCTTCGAGTTCTACACCATACTTGAAAATTTATGTTGTTTTCATCCAAGTAACATCCTTGACCAATTAACCTTTCCATTTGACCAAGTACTGGAAATACTCTTTGCCTCTGGTTTTCTTCAATACCTTCATATCCAATATTGTCTCAATCTCCTTTTGCACTGCTCTAGGTAGTTGTTTTTTCCATCCTATGGTTTGATCTCCATCACTTGTAGGTTCATCTGTTGAAACATCCTTTCTCTCCTTGAAGGAATACAAATATGAAACATTAAATAATGGAGAAATTCCAACACCACTTGGAAGTTCTATTTCGTATACATTAGGAGAAACTTTTCTTAAAATTTTACATGGCCCAATCTTTTCAAATTTCAGTTTGTTATAGGTCCCTACAGGAAACCTCTCTTTCCTAAGGTATGCCATGACCAATTCACCAACTTCAAAATTAACTGACCTCCTTTTCATCTCTACCCTATTTTTTGTATTGATGGTTTCTTTCTTGCAACTTCTACTTGACCTTTTCCTGTAAATTTTGCATACTCACTGCAAAATCCTCACCATAAGCACTCCTTAATTCTTGTTTTCCTAAATTTATTAATTCATATACTCCCCTTGGATGCATTCCATAGAAAATTTGAATGGACTCATCCTTGTGATTCTATTTGGTGATTCATTATATGCAAACTTAGCTCAAGAGTAAGCATTTGATCCCATTGCTTGGGATTCTCATTCACAAAGCACCTCAAAATATTTCCCAGGATTATGTTTACCACTTTTTTTTTCCCATCAGTTTGTGGGTGATAGGCTAAGCTAAAACTAATATTAGTACCAATATTCTTCCACAAGTTTCTCCAAAAGTGTCCCACAAATCTAGTATCTCTATCTAAAACTGTACTTTTGGGTAAAACATGCAACCTTACCACCTCTCTAAAGAATAAATTAGCAATATTTGTAGCATCACTAGTTTTGGTACAAGCAATAAAATATGCCATATTATAGAATCTATCAACCACAACATAAACCGAATCATTACCCCTTTGTGTTCTTGGAAATTCTAACATAAATTCCATACTCATTGCATCACATGGCCTTCTTGGAATTGGTAGTGGCTGATACAACCCTGCATTCTGACTTCTCCCTTTAGCATGCTGACAAATTCTACACTTTTCCACAAATTTCTTCACTTGATTCTGCATACTAAGTCAAAAATAAAAAGCATTGTCTCAAGCAAAAGTTTATCCTAGACAAAAATGTCTTGATAGTCCTCCATTGTGCTTCTCTTTGATTAGGTTATCCCTCATTGAACATTTGGGTATGCATAACTTATTATTTTTGAACAACACTCCTTCCTGTAGAATATAGTCTAACCACTGACTCTTATTGCTAGAAAATGGATTTTCACAAGTTGCGTAGGCATCTTTGAAATCTTCATCATCTTGATACGTTTATTTTAAACCATCAAATTCTAAATTGTTGACTTGAAATTCCTGCAAAAATAAATTAATTCTACTCAATGCATCAACAACTTTATTTGCCTTACCACTTGTGTGTTTAATCACAAAGGTAAAATTCTACAAAAACTCAACCCACTTAGCATGTCTTTGATTTAGTTTTGGTTGACTACTTATAAATTGCAATGCATGATTGTCAATGTGCAGAACAAATTCTTTGGGCATGAGGTAATGTCTCTATTTCTTCAATGCCTGCACAATTGCATAAAATTCCTTATCATAAGATGAATATTTATGTTTAGCCTCATTCAAATTCTCACTAAAATATACAATTCATCTTTGTTCCTAGCTCAGGACAGCTCCTATTGCAGTCCCACTGGCATACATATCAACCTGGAAAAAATTATCAAATTTTGGTAAAGCTAACACAGGTTGTTCAGTGATATCCTTCTTTAATGATCCGAAAATCCTTAGATGTAAAAATAACTCTTAAATACACATAAACATCCGACAAGATTCGTAATATAAATGATCGCTTGACTATTTTCAAAAACAAATGTGAATATGCTTACTTGTCCATAAACTTCATTAATACCGATGAATAAATTGAAAAATAATGAGATAACACAACAAAAAATAAAATAACTCAAGTTACATATATGGATGACATATTACTTCATCTTCAAAGCCCCCTTCAGATATTATGATTGTTCTTCATCATCTCAAGATGCCAAATTATATTACAATAGGGACTTAAAAATCCAATTTATTGGAATCTGTTTAGTTCCTCGACTGAATCCCAGAAAAGGAGTTTACCATTGAGTTCCTTGCAAAATTATGAGAAATTTGAGTATAAAGTCGACCAAATTTTGAACAGGTTCCAAAAAATCTATTTTTACACATATAACAAGGCTATGGGTCTCATACATGACAAAATGAGATAATACTTTTACAAATGAGCTCTGATCACAAAAAAAACTTCAAATTCTTGATCCTTGCAGAAAAATGAATCCAACGAGTACAAACTTGACTACATTATGACAAAATTCCTAATGGCACATAAAACGAGACAATGCCAAAACTTAGGCAGTCTCTTGCATGCACTTCTATGCAGTATGTAACTCAAGATTCATACCACCTCTAGATCTATGCCCTCATGGGAATGTGTGTACCTCGGGGTCTGTGCACATAAATAGGGCACGGTCCCTCCAACCATACCCGAACTCCACGCAACACCATAAATTTTATTTTGTTGGTTTGTTATAACAAACCAAACTGTTGGCATATTGGTTATGTGTATAGTATGACATTGTTGAATTGTTAGAGGGGAGGTCAGGGGTTCAAACCCTGTAACCTCCTCCCTTTTTAACACATTGAAACCATATATATTATATTAAATATATTATAACAAAATTGTTATAAAAATTTTCATATGTGGTCCAATGGCAAGCGACTTGTGGTTAACCTGTTGGAATATTCTGGATTCTATGGAAGTTTGGTGGTTCAAATCCGATGAACTCAACAAATTTTATACCCATCCCAACTTGGGCTTTTAAAAGATTCTACATGGCACCTTTTGATTAGCCCATGTGGCGGCTTGTCATTTTCTCAATCCTGCCAACTGTATGTATGGTCTGCCACATAATTCTACCAGGTAGGTTGTATGGAATCCATGTGTCACCTTTTCAGTGGTGCCACGTGGACCATACATCCTTCCACGTCATTCGTATGGATGACACGTGGAAATATGTTATTGATCCAAATGGACACTGGAAATTCCATTTCTAGGTGACACATGGCATGATGTAGTGCTACCACGTGTCCATGATGATATCATCTTGTGTCATGTTGATGTCACCCTGAATGTATGGACATGACACGTGTCCCTTTAAATTTTGAATTTTTGTTTGGTTTGACCAAACTTTGACAAGCCATATTGTTTGTGTTCTAGATCTGTTTGAGATGATTTTTATGTCGTTAGAAATCTATTGTCGAGCTATACGCAATTAAGTAGTTTTCAAGAGAATTTGGGAAAGTCAAATTTTGAGCATTTATGGGTCCTTCTAGTCCTCTGTGAGAGTTTCAGATGTTCCTGGATCTCTGTGAGAATTTATGTATCCTCCTGGATCACACCTCCACACTGAAGAACTTTTGGACCTCTAAAAGTATGGATTATTCATAAATGAAGTGATAATGCTTTCACCTCACTTGTCCAGTATCATCCATCCTTCTTTGTTGGATAACGAGCACCTGACTCATCACGATGATAATGAAGACTGAAACAACAATGTTGACCAAGTTAACTATTCCCTTAAATTCACAAACTCTGCCATTAATTGTTGTAGTAGCCACCATACTCCACTGATTAGTAATAAACCGAAAAAAAAAATTGAATATACATATGCGAAATAGAATGAACCATCAACATATTTTCCCTTCTTAACAGAAACAACATCAATCAAAGGACCTATTTTACTTTCAACCATAGGCTGTAAACTTGTATCCTGGATACTAGCATTAACTAGCATGTGCCATGTAGTGACAACTGTCAAATTCATCTTCTTCTGATTATCTCTCACATTGAACTCAATATCATCCTTGAAAAGATGATACTTGTTCATTTCCTTGTATAAAATGGCCTTCTTGTCATACAAGTATGGACTTCCAAAAACCATCCCGCAAATGTCAAGTGGAACCACGTCTAAATCTACCTCATCAATGAAACTAGATGTGATCGTGAACCGTAACTTGCATTGTTTAGTTACATGTACATGAGAATTATCATAAATCCAACCCAAAGGATACGGTCTTAGATGAGGCCTAGTTTCCAATCCAAATTCTAAACTACTTGCTCTGAAAAAATATTCACTTGTGATCCATTATCAATAAGTGTATCAATCTCAGTGTGCTTTGAGATAGCTCGTAAATGAAACGAGTCATTTATTTTCCTTCCATCAGGAATTGCTTTAGAATTTGCAGAAGAAGTACGTGAACTGAAACTTGTAACAGTAGATTTACCTTTGATGCCCATAGTTATAACCTGGGTTTCATCCTTGGAATCTGATCCAAGATCCTAAACTATGGTCATGTTCTTATTTTTTCCCTTTCTAGGTTGAGCCCACTTTGGCTTCAATTATGGATTAAACTTCCAACAATGTTTTTCATCATTTCCTTTCTTCTCGCAGTGAGAACATGTAGGATTCCTCTCTTCATCCTTATTCATTGTAGTTGTCTTCTTAGTCTTCCCTTTTCCCTTCAACTGCTCCTCGAATTCATGTGGCTCATTTGACACATCTTCAACAACATGTTTTCCTTTGTTGGCTTCAAGATGAGTAGCTTGTACTGATACTTCGTCAATATTAGTAGGATTAAACATCAATATAGTATGATGAATATACAAATGCATACCATCGATATATTTTAGAAGAGTCTTAGGAGTATGTAATGGAATCCCCAAAGACAATGCCTTCCTCTTAAATTCCTTTGTATAAGCCTGAACATTTTTCACTTTTTCTTGTTTCAGATGTTTCCAAGAAATCATTAAAATTTGCATATAATCTAATGGATAAAATTTCTTTCTTAATGCAGTAACAAATTCAATCCATGAATAAATTATTTTACCATGTTGAATAATATCATCTTGTGTCTGAATCTCCCACCATATCAAACTTGTACTGCTTAAGATAAGAGTATCCAATTGTATCCTTGAAGTATCCTATATGATTTTTTGTACCCTATAATATACTTCAATCAGTTTGAACCAATTATCCAACTTCTCTACATTCAAATCTCCATTATAAGTAGGCAAATCAAACTTTACATCTAGCTTTAACAAAGGCAAATCATGAGAATAAGAAGACTTCTTAAAATTATTTTTCCTCTTATGAGAAGAATGTTCACTTTCACCGGAAGATGATGATGATGATGATGGGGCTGAAGGAGGCTCTGGAGGTTATTCACCTTCTCCTTCTCCTTTAGCTTTCACCATTGTTTCAATTGGACCACCTTCATTTTGATGAGCAGTTGCTCTCCTTCTTTCTAGGTCTTCCCACAATTTCTTAACCATATTTTTCATCTCAAGGAACATCCTTTGAAATTCCTTATCATCCTCAAAAACAACTTCTTCATGCTCCATTTCTTTTCTTCGAAATATTTGTCCAATTTTAGAATTAAAATATTCAAGTGTGCCTTCACCTCGCTTGGATTTGGACCTCATAAGCATTCACTTGCAAATAAATGTCAAAACATGGCTCTGATACCAACTTGATCCGAAAATCCTTAAATGTAAAAATAAATCTTAAATATACATAAACATTCAACCAGATTCAAAATATAAATGATCACTTGACTATTTGCAAAAACACATGTGAATATCCTTACTTGTCCATAAACTTCATTAATATTGATGAACAACTTGAAAAATAATGAGATAACATGGTGGAAAATACAAAAATCAAGTTACATATATGGATGACATATTACTTCATCTTCAAAGTCCCCTTTAGATATTATGATTGTTCTTCATCATTTCAAGATGCCAAATTACATTACAATAAGGGCTTAAAAATCCAATTTATTGGACTCTCTTTAATTCTACTACTCAATCCCGGAAAAGGAGTTTACCATTGAATTCCTTGCAAACTTCTGAGAAATTTGAGTATAAAGTTGACCAAATTCTTAACAGGTTCTGAAAAATCCCTTTTTACACGTATAACGAGCCTATGGGTCTCATACATGACAAACTTAGATAATAATTTAACAAATGACCTATGATCACAAAATAGACTTCAAATTCATGATCCTGGCAGAAAAATGAGTCCAACGAGTATAAACTTGACTACATTCAGATAAAATGCCGTATGGCATGCAAAATGAGACAATGCCAAAAATTAGGCAATCTCTTGCACACAATTTTATGTTCTTTGTACCTCAGGATCCATCCACCTCGATATTTGTGCCCTTGTGGGAATGTGTGTACCTTGGGTTCCATGCACATAAATAGGGTGTGAGCCCTCCAACTATACTCGAACTCCACGCAACACCTTAAATTTTATTTTGTTGGTTTGTTATAACAAACCAAACTGTTGTTGATACTGAGAGGGGGGGGTGAATCAATATAAAGTACAATTTAAAAAAAAAAATCAACTTATACTTGAAGCATTCAATTATTTCCAATGAGCAATGAACAATAGTATAATATTTACACCAATACACCACAATACACCATGCACAATATATGAGAAATAATCAATAGTTATTGTTCAAGGGAAGTAATGACTTCCAAAGGTAGCTACAAATTCTGAATATAAAGGGAGGGATAAACCTCCAAAAGGAATATACAATCCTCCAATATCAAGATAGGGTTGATCTCCCCATCCTTTCCCCTTCCTTCCACCCAATAATATATGAGAGATAATAAAACTTTACATTAAATTATTACCATCAACCAACCATCACAAAGAACCCGATAATGCTTCCTGAGACTTCTTCAACTTATGCAATTATTCACTTCTTTGAATACTCTAATACTGTAGATAATATTACTCAATGTATTATTTGAAACTCCTCCAAGTTTCACTCCTTGAATCCTCCCAGAAAAGGAGTTATAGAGAAAATGGTAGACCTTATTCAATTCTAGTTTATTCAGAAGAGTGAACTTGTACAACATGCCCCGCGCTCAATTTTTAACATCATATTCTGAAATTTTTACAAAGGAAACTAAAGCCCGTACTGTTTCCAATCCAATTGGTCTCACTTCATTTGGATTCTCTATGAATACGTTATGACTATTTTACCTAGAACACTTGTTTATGACTAGCTTCAGGACTAGTCAAAAACCCTATCTTCCACAAAGTGTATCTCCAAAACATTACCGAATTAAGAGATGAAATTTTTACCACAGGTACCTAGATATGTATTCTCAATACCATACAAATTTCACCATTTGAATTGTTCTATAAAAAAATTTATATAGAAAATGGTAAGATGACCTATAAATTGTTGGATTACTAAGAGGGGGGGTGAATCAGTAATAGAGCAATTTAATCCTTTTTAACCATATAACCCAAGCGTTATATCAATGTATCATTATCATCCAATAACTGCAGAGTAAATAAACAATGAACAAATGAACAATCATACACATACATAGTACACCAATGTTTTACCTAGAAACCCAAAGCGAGAGAAAACCACAGAATACTTTTTCTTATATGTCTTGAAGAATTACATTCATTGGAAGCACCAACTTCCTTTGTTTTCCAGCTGCAACTAGAAGGAGGCTCCAACCCCCTAGTTTCTTAGGCTACAACCTGATGGAAGCTCCAACTCTCCAATTCTCTGGCTACAACCAGAAGGAGGCTACAACCCCCTATGTTCTCTGGCTACAACCGAAAGGTGGCTACAACCACATGTCCTTGCCCCCTCCAACCGCCCTAACGTATAAGTAGAATGATGGAACCACTGTCACACTATCACTATGAGATATATTGTTGTAAACCTGTGCCAATGAACCTACACCAAATAACCTATACCAATAACTTGAACCATGCATCAACCTGTACCTCAACCTGTACCATAAACAAGTGCATAAACCATGCACCAACCTGTACCTCAACCTGTGCCATGAACAAGTGCATCAACCATGTGCCAAACCTATACAAATAACCTGTCACAACAACTTGTACAAACAACTTGTCTCATCAATCTTATCAGCCAAATCAGATCTACTCACCAATATCAATCGCCAAGACAACTCTCAAAGATGTGCATCAACCAAGCATAACACAACAACTCATAATCATCACCAAGATCATTATGTGGTCCTAATAATACAAGTATGCTACATCATCCATAAACCATGTGTCAAAAATATTACTAACAAGCACCTCCAACCATGTACCAAGTATGTACCAATCATGTATCAACTACTCATCAACTATGACTCACCAAGATGTACCAACATCATCAACTATACACCTCATGTATGTGCCAACTCATCA
>JZKD02S1676016.1:181457-211719 GCA_000966675.3 Picea glauca
TTTGTACCTGTAATGAATAAATATATGAAACTGATATACAATTTTATTTAGTGTGTTTAATGCAATTCCTCCAGGTGTCACTACTTGGAACCTCTCATAAAAGGGGTTATAGCAAAAATGTCACACCTTGTTGAATTTTGGATTATTCTAGAGAGCGACCTTGTAGATTGTTCCTTTCACGTAATATTTGTTGAATCGATATGAAACTATTATAAAGAATACTATAGACTTTACTCTAATCAACACTTTTGTTCTTACTTAATTTGGATCTGTTATGAAGAAGTTATGATGTTTTTACCCGAAACACTTGTTTTAGACTAGTTTCAATACTAGCCACAAACCCTATTTTCCACTGTGTAACTCCACAAATACAATGACCCACAAGATGGTTTTTTTACCACAGATAATTGGATATATTTCCTCAATGGAATAGAAATTTCATGGTCTCAATCATTCTATAAAAAAAGTTATTGTGAAAATGGTGAGATGACCTGTAAATAACATACCTTAGAAAGCATCATCCAAAAGAATTTATCCTCCCTTGAATTCTAGCCTTCTTTTCTTCACCTTCCCTCTGAAATTCGGCTTAGATATTTTTTGGTTACCTCATTCACCTATAGATATTTAATATTCTCAAGTGTGATATAAAATGAGAGAGCCTTGCCTCTTATTTATACTCTCCAAGTAGCTTCCTTAAAAACATATTCTAGGTCACTTTGCCCACTTTCCTTATTTTAGGGTTAACCCACTTCTAATTTCTCCATTAAATTTATTATTTAAATATTTTATTTTGTATTCAATTTGAATTATATTACATTCATCACTTCACTTGATTATTTACCTTCTAAAATATCTTAAACCACTTTTACTACTTTGACCTTTTGGGGCTTCTAGATGACATATGAGCATCCTCCAACTTTGTAAGGCCATAACTCTCGAACCGTGAGGAGTTATGTGATGTTCCACATACCACAATAAATGGAATGAAATGTAATATCCATATAGAATAGTATTACCTACAAATATATCAAAACACATACCACTATTCCTCAAAAAACTTGCTTCAATTACCCAAACCTGGGTTCTCCAACTTCTCATGGCCATAACTCTCTAATTGTGAGTTATGTGACGTTTCAAATACCATCGGAAATGGAATGAAATGCACTATCCATCTAGAATAGTCTTACCTTCAAATATATTAAAACTCATACCATTATACATGAAACAACCTTGGGTCCATTACCCAAACGTTTGTGCTACCGGAATTCGCTTGGACTTTCTCCAAGGGTCGACATCAATCACTAAGGGTTGACATCAATCTACAATATCACTCTCCAACGTTTGAAATCAATGAAAACAATCAATCCATACCAACTATCCATCAACCTATGCCAACTTTCTGACATAAATAACATACCTTAGAACACATCACCAAAAGACTTCATCCTCCCTTGAAATCCGGCCTTCTTTACTTCAGATTTCCTCTGAAATTAGACTTATATCTCCTTTTTCATTAACAAACTTTTGTGTTTTTAAAAATGAATGTTTAATGAGATTTTTTTATACCCTTTAAGGGCCAACTTGACACTTTCTTATTTTGTAATTATTTTCTTTAATTATCTTCAGGGCTAGCCTGTACTTCCTTCTTCAATTCACTTTGTCATCTTTAAAAATTCATTTCTCCTCAACCATGAGGATCCACGTGACATTCCACCTACCATTGGAAATAAAATGATGTATACTATCCATCCATGGGTTTTTTATTTGCAGGTGCATTGTCCTTCATGTCCAAACACCTTCATCAATCTTGCGGTCCAAAACCGATGACTAGGGTTGACATCAATGACAACAACCAATATTCCAACAATCTCCCCCTTTGTCATTGATGGCAATAATCATCCTCCCCTTGTCATAATGATCACAATTTATATCCCCATTTGACATCAATGGAAAAGGGTGGGGTTTCTCCCCCTAAGTTCAATGGAATAAGGTGACCTTCTTCTTTGGGGCTGCTCCCCCTAAACATGTGGCACTCAATAATACTTCATCCTTATTTTTGGTCTTTCTGACTTTTTCTTCCTTTGAATCCTATTGTGTGGCTTATGTCTTCTCTCTCTTCTTCATGTCTAGGATGTATATGTTGTTCGGTCTTCTTGTTGCAGTTGAAACCAATCTTCTTGAGTTATTTTCTCTGATTTTACATTTTCAGGCATCAAACATAAGAGTGTATCCTTTATCACATATTTTGCTGACACTGAGGAGATTATTCTTCAAATATTCAACCAATAGGACTTTTCCTACTTTTCCTACTTTTACAGTTCCTTTTCCAAGTATTTTGGTAGATGAGTCATCTCCAAATGCAACATTTCCACCCTTTTTCTTCAAACTGACAAATTTTCTTTAATCTCTGGTCATATGATATGAACACCCATTGTCTATGAATCATTCATCTTCTTCTTTGCAATATTTAGTGACCAATGTTATTCGACAGTTTTCATTGTGTGTAATTTCTTTCCTTTTCCACGTTGTAGTTGGTATAGGGACATTTGGCATACGACCATCTTCCTTCATCTCTCTACAATATCGTACTTTGTGACCAAGATTATTTCACTTGTAACATACAATATTTTGATCCATTAATGGGTCAAATGGATTATAATTTATGTTGAGAGGTCTACGACATTTCCATATCTATTATTTTCACCATTCATGTAGCTTGCATAGCTATTCCTTTCATTGATTCTACAATTGATTGCCTTGTGTCCAAAATGTCCACAAGTATAACAATGTCCAAGAAACAAATTTTGGTACCTGGGAGTAAGTGATCTTCTTTGTGGTGTATTCCATATGGTTTCAATATTTATTGTTTTGTAGTTTACTTCATAATGATTTCTTTCATACATGATGGGAGAGGATCTTCTTAATGTCTCATTCCTTCTGAATTCTATTCTTTTATCTTGTTGTTCAACTTGTTGTGGAGTGTCGGTTTCATCCTTTTCATCTTCCTTATCTTGTTTTGTTGTCTTCAAACTATCATTATATCCTAATCCTCTCTTGTCATTTGGAGATATTTGATTGCTAAGGATCTCATCTAATTTTTCAGTGCTTTTTTTGAACTTCTTCAAATTTTCTATTGTCAATAGTAGCTCTCGTCTTATGTGATCCAATTCTTCTTTCAATTTCTCATAATATTCTAATTGTTCCTTCAAGCTACCAATGGTCTTTTCAAGCTTCTAATTATCTTCTTCACAACTACTCAATTCACCTTTTAGTATTATGTTTGTGTTTCTAAGCTTGTTATTTTCAGTTTCAAAATGCTTCAACTTTTCAAGATTCTCATCTTCTTGTTCAATCTCTACATTGTCTTTGTATCCCCAAAAGGAATCAAGGTTGGTTTCTTCATCTGAATCTTCTTCAGAAATGATTTCTTCTTCTTTATAACTCTTGTGATCATCATCCTAGGTTTCTTAGGTTATGAAGAGGACTTCTCCTCCATCACTATCTTCTTCATCACTCTCATCTAAGGAGATGTCATCATCCTTGGAGTAGAAGCTCTTTTTATTGTTGAGACTTCTATTTTTGTAGTAGTAGTTTTCAACAATATGTCTTATTCTACCAAAGTTAAATCATTTGAGAAGAGACTTACCTTTGTTGTTGGATCATGTTGTCATTGATGCCAAAGGATTGATGTCAAAGGAACATATTCTTGTCATAGTATACTGATGTAGTGATTGATGGATCATGTATTGACCTTGATTGATGGATCATGTATTGACCTTGATGTCAATGGATTGATGTCAAGAGGATTCATAGTCGTATGCATAGATAAATATGGATCAATTATTTGTAGTTGGATTGATGTAAAGATGACTCATTATTGTCTTTTCATGGTTGTACAAATGGATGAACTCCAAAGTGGTCCCCTTATGGTGAAATCCATCATGGGAAGACGCTTTGCAGTGAACTCTGAAGTGGTCCCCTTATGGTGAAATCTCTCATGGGAAGGTGCTTTTCGGTGAACTCCAAAGTGGTCCCCTTATGGTGAAATCCCTCACGGGAAGATGCTTTGCAGTTGAGTTATCCTAGTAGTATGGTTAGAGAACCCATGCTTAATTGTGGAATAATGAGATGAAGATCAATGAATTTGTCAGTGAAACTATCCTAGATGGATAGTTCTTGTCAAGCCATTTTTGGTGGTATGTGGAACGTCACATAACTCCTCACGGTTTGAGAGTTATGTCCTTACAAAGTTGGAGGACCCTCATATGTTGGATTGAAGCCCCAAAAGGTCAAAGAAGTCAAAGTGCTTGTAAAGAAGAGATTATTTAAATAATAAAGTGAAGTGACAAAATCAAAGAGGATTATTTAAATAATAAATTGAAGTGACGAAGTCAAAGAGAATTATTTAAATAATAAAGTGAAGTGACAAAATCAAAGAGGATTATTTAAATAATAAAGTGAAGTGACAAAATCAAAGAGGATTATTTAAATAATAAAGTGAAATGACAAAGTCAAGGAGGATTATTTAAATAATAAAGTAAATGGAGAAATTTCTAATTATGGAAAGTGGTTATACGAAGGTTAACCCTAAAATGAGGAAAATGGGTTAAGTGGTCAAGTGGTTATTGGATACATGGACATGTGGAAAATTGGGAAAATTTGGACATAGGTGACTATGTGGACAAAGTGGCCTAGAAGATGTTTCTAAAGAAGTTACTTGGAGAGTATAAATAAGAATCAAAGGTCTCTTGTGAAAATCATCTCTTGAGCATAGCTTGAAGAGCATAGAAAGGGGGTGAAGGAAGCCAGAGCGTGTACAGTTGGATGAATTCAAGGAGAATTGAGTGTGAGCAGATGCCAAGAACTTGAAGTCTGAAGCAAGTTCCAAATCTGCATTCCATGGGCTCAGATCTGCCATAGAAACTCTGGTATGGTTACATAGTTGTCTTGATGAATATTCTTTCTTATTGTATGGTGAATTCTTAAGGCATTCTTGGTATGGATGTTGTGATATGGTTATGTTGGTTGATTGATAGAGTGAGAAACACTCTTATGATTTAGTACTGATATGATTTCCATAGTATACTGGTTGCTTATACATGACTAAGTAACATTCATATTGTATGGTTGAGGAGCATGAGTAAGATGTGGGAGAGAATAGATGTGTTGTGATTGGTTATGGTTCATATGGGACAATGAAAGATAGAAGTAGATGTGACTGAAGGCTACAAAGGATCTGATTTTTTCATAGAGAGAAAAACCTAAGGCATACGCAGGTTGTAGTACATATGTGTTTTGCACTATTGAGAGGTCATCTACCTATTGACATATTGGTATCTGTTGAGGATTGATTCCTCTTCTCAGTTTGTGTTGAGTTGTGTAAGCTGAGTATTGCATTGTAGAGTTGGTTCACTTGTGGAGTTGTAACTCTATTTAGTTTTTTTTTATAACCCAAGGATTGTAGTCCGTAATAAAAATAAAATTGTACATACATATTGTGTTCTTTGTGTTCCTTGTGGTGATGACTTATTGATGATATATGTTGTTGTTATATGTGGCTGATATATGTTCACATACAACTGATTATAAATGACAATAATGAGTGTTAAGTAATTGGTGATTTTCAGCTAATAAGTTTTGTGAAGGGAAGTTTGAAAAATATCCCTACATTGATTCACCCCCCCGGCCCCCTCAGTGTGGTCGGTGTGTCCAACAATTGGTATCAGAGTGAGTCTTCATTATAAGCCTTAACAAGCTTGGAGGAGATCCATGGACACACAAATGGATGATGAAGTTCCAATCTTTGATGAGGAAAATTATTCTACATGGAGAATAGAAATGAAAGTTCATTTGAAGGAAATAGGAGAGGGTGTTTGGAAAGCAGCTATTGGTGGATCAGTTCCTTTGAAGAACAAGTCAAAGTTTGTATATCAAAGGGAAGAAAAGAAGAATTATGCATTGTCTCTCAAGACCATTCTTCGTGGACTCTCAATTTCTATCAAAGAGAGCATGGGACAATGCACTTCCACCAAGGATCTATGGCTAGATCTAGAGAAGACATACCAAAGAAAGAAGGAAGACACTAAAGAAAACTCCATCAAAAACAATGAAGGTAAAGAATATCCAAAATCCTCAAATTGCAATGATTCTAAATGTGATGATGTTGGCAAAAAGGAAGACCTTGAAGACAACTCCATCAAGATCAATGAAGGTAAATAATATTCAAAATCCCCTAATTGCAATATTTCAAAATATGATGATGTTGAATATTTCTCTACAAGTGAAGAAGAAAATCTAGAGATAGTATGTGTAGAATTAGATGATAGTTATCCCATGGAAGAAGTAGAAGAAGAACTATCATAGCTTAAAAGGAAAGTTGAATGGGGTCTATTTGAATACAACTATGACCATTGTTACATATAATATAGATATCTTTCTGAGAACACTAAAAGGTTTCTTAAAAGGAATCAAAGGCATATCTTGAAGTTAAAGGAAATGCTCAAGAAACAAGAAGAAAGTAAAAAGACTCAATTAGAAGAAAAAGGAGAAGATATCAAAAGACTAAAGAATGAAATAGAATAACATAAGAAGGTAGATGATGAGATTAGAAAAATTCTTGAAGATAATGTCCATATCAAGACCCAAATTGAAGAAGCCAAAAGAGTAGAGGAATTACTAAAGAATCAAGTAAATGAAAAGGAAGAGTCGTGTCATAAGTTGGAAGTTGAATTTGTTGATATTAGAAAGAAAGTAGATAAGTCAAACAATTTCTTGAATAGCTCAACAATCTTGAATGATATCTTGGATAGTCAAAGATCACCAAATGATAAAACAGGTCTTTGATACAACAAAGAAGCTACACATGTTGAAGCAAGCACCTCAAAGAAGCATGAAGTAACTCCCTCACTCCCAAAATATGGAAATAATGTTGCAAGTCAACCATCTACACAAGGCAAGGAAAGTCTCAAAATAACAAAGCAAGGAAGACATCAACAAGCCATATTTACACCTCAAAGAAGAGATACACCTTCAAGATGGACACCAAAGAAAATGTATGAAAATGTTTTTCATGGTCAATGTTACTCATGTAATGAATATGGTAACAAAGCTTTGAAATGTAGATATTAAGCAAGGAAAGATAGTGCAAGATTTCATAACACCCTAAGGTGTTGGAGATGTAATCAAGTAGGACATATTGTTGCTCATTTTCACACAATGAGATGCTACAATTGTAGTGGATTTGGCCACAAATCCCAGGATTGCTGGAACACAAGAAGCAATTCCATGATGAGGACTTCATATAGCATGAATAGGAGAAATCATGAAGTTAGGAATGAAGACATTTTTGAAAATACGGAAGCTCAAAGCTCAAGTTCTAAAAGGATGGGACACCTTCAAAAGTGGGTGAAGAAAACTGAACAGTCAGAATAGAATGGAAACCTTAAAGGAAGCTCAAGTTTGTCATCTTCAGAAGCATACATGGGCTACAATGGTAACAATCACGTACATACGCAAGATGACCTATGAATAGGTCATGTACATACATGATTTGTTTGTGCAGCAGGCTGTGTATCAGTGGTAAAAATCCTTGGGAAAAGGGCTATGCATATGATTTGCAGCATGGTATGATGGTATAGCTCTGTTTTGTAGGGTCTAACATGTTTGTTGCAAGTTTTCATGATTACAAGTTGGCATACATAATTGTTGTATTTATGGTGGTGATATATGGTTGAGTGTTGAAAGACTATATGAGATGCATGGACAGGTCCAAGGATCGTCATAGAAAGAGAAGTTGATATATGTTCCGATTGAGTAGTAGCATTTGTAGCAGAAGCATATTTCAGTGGTAGCATATTATTCATATTGCAAAGAAGATAGGGGGAGACATACCCATAGGGGGAGTCATTCTTCTTCCCATGATTCCAGGAGGAGATATTTATCAGATGCAAAGATAAATACTTGAAAAAGAGACCTATACTTGGAGAAAGAACACAGAGGCATAGTTCTAGGGGGGGCGATGGTCACAGGGAGAGCATGAGCTATATATCTTCAGCATTACATTAGAGTGATATCCCCTGTTCAAAAGGGGAGAGATTATTTAGAGGAATATCAAAATCATTCAGACAGGGGGAGCATCCCCAAGGAGAGTTGAGGTAGGGGGAGCAGCCTCAAGGGGAGAATGACCCTTTTCCATCGATGTCAAAGGGGGAGAGATAGTCACATTGATGTGATTGAGATGCCTATTGATGTAGAGAAATGCCTTGTCTACATGTTGCCATCAATGATTGGTTTTGACATCAATGTTGGCATTTCCATCAATGATAAAGGGGGAGATTGTTGGATCATGTTGTCATTGATGCAAAAGGATTGATGTCAAAGTAACAATGTCTTTTCATAGTATATTGATGTAATGATTGATGGATCATGTATTTACCTTGATTGATGGATCATGTATTGACCTTGATGTCAATGGATTGATGTCAAGAGGAGTCATAGTCATATGCATACATGAATATGGATCAATGAGTTGTATTTGGATTGATATAAAGATGACTCATTATTGTCTTGTCATGGTTGTACAAATGGATGAACTCCAAAGTGGTCCCCTTACGGTGAAATCCCTCATGAGAAGATGATTTGCGGTGAACTCCAAAGGTCATGGTTGTACAAATGGATGAACTCCAAAGTGGTCCCCTTATGGTGAAATCCCTCACAGGAAGACACTTTGCAGTGAACTGCAAATTGGTCCCCTTATGGTGAAAGCCCTCACGGAAAGACGCTTTGCATTTGAGTTATCCTAGTAGTATGGTTAGAGAACCCACGCTTAATTATGGAATAATGAGATGAATATCATTGAATTTTTCAATGAACCTATCTTATATGGATAGTCTTTGTCAATCCATTTCCGGTGGTATGTGGAGAGTCACATAACTCCTCACGGTTTGAGAGTTATGGCCTTACGAAGTTGGAGGACCCTCATATGTTGGTTTGAAGCCCCAAAAGTTCAATGAAGTCAAAGTGCTTGAAAAGAAGATATTATTTAAATAATAAAGTGAAGTGACAAAGTCAAAGAGGATTATTTAAATAATAAAGTGAAGTGACAAAATCAAAGAGGATTACTTAAATAATAAAGTGAAGTGACAAAGTCAAAGAGGATTATTTAAATAATAGAGTGAAGTGAAAAAATCAAAGAGGATTATTTAAATAATAAAGTGAAGTGACAAAGTCAAGGAGGATTATTTAAATAATAAAGTGACAAAGTCAAAGAGAATTATTTAAATATTAAAGTGAAGTGACAAAATCAAAGAGGATTATTTAAATAATAAAGTGAAGTGACAAATTCAAGGAGAATTATTTAAAAAATAAAGTAAATGGAGAACTTTCTAATTATGGAAAGTGGTTATAATAAGGTTAACCCTAAAATGAGGAAAATGGGTTAAGTGGTCAAGTGGCTATTGGATACATGGACAAGTGGAAAATTGGGAAAATTTGGACATAGGTGACTATGTGGACAAAGTGGCTATGTTGAAAAAGTGGCCTAGAAGATTGTTCTAAGGAAGCTACTTGAAGAGTATAAATAAGAAGCAAAGGTCTCTTGTGAAAATCATCTCTTGGGCATAGCTTGAAGAGCATAGAAAGGGGATAAAGGAAGGCAGAGCGTGTACAGTTGGATGAAGTCATGGAGACTTGAGTGTGAGATGATGCCAGGTTCTTGAATTCTGAAGCAAGTTCCAGATATGCATTCCATGGGCTCATATCTTCCATAGAAACTCTAGTATGGTTACATAGTTGTCTTGATGGATATTCTTTCTTATTGTATGGTGATTTCTTAAGGCATTCTTGGTATGGTTGTTGTGATATGGTTATGTTGGTTGATTGATAGAGTGAGAAACACTCTTATGATTCAGTACTGATATGATTGCCATAGTATACGGGTTGCTTATACATGACTAAGTAGCATTCATATTGTATGGTTGAGGAGCATGAGTAAGATGTGGGAGAGAATAGATGTGTTGTGATTGGTTATGGTTTAGATGGGAAAATCAAATACAAAATTAGATGTGATTTAAGGCTACAAAGGATCTGATTTTTTCATAGAGAGAAAACCCTAAGGCATACGCATGTTGTAGTACATACGAGTGTTGCATTATTGAAAGGTCGCGTACTTGTTGACATATTGGTATCTGTTGAGGATTGATTCCTCTTCTCACTTGGTGTTGAGTTGTGTAAGATGAGTCTTGCATTGTAGAACTGATGCTCTTGTGGAGTTGTAACTCTATTCAGTTGTTGTTGATAACCCAAGGATTGTAGTTTGTAATAAAAATAAAATTGTACATACTTCTTGTGTTCTTTGTGTTCCTTGTGGTGATGACTTATTGATGATATATGTTGATGTTATATGTTTCTGATATATGCTCACATATAATTGATTATAAATGACAGTAATGAGTGTTGAGTAATTGGTGATTCCTAGCTAATAAGTTTTGTGAAGGGAAGTTTGAAAAAGATCCCTACACTGATTGACCCCCCCCCCCTCTTAGTCTAGTCAGTGTGTCCAACATTTGTATCTTCCTATTCCCTTCTGGAACCTTCTTACGAAATTTTCTATTTCTTCATCAAGGTCATTATCCTTGTCTTTTGTATTATTTATAGCTTTAAAGGCTGCTTCATTGTTTAGCTGGTCACTTTTTGTACCTGTTCTCATTTCATATGTTATAAGAGACCCGTGTAATTCATCCATTGTCATTTTGGTCCAGTCCCTATTTTCTTCAATGGTGGAGACATTAGCATCATAATTCAAGAGAAGTGATCTCAACACTTTTTGTAAAACCAAGGATTCATTGAGCTCTTCACCTAATCCTCTGATAGCATTAACAACTTCATCAACTCTAAGAAAATAGGTTGCAATATCTTCTTTTTCATCCATCTTCAAATTTTCAAATTCCTCTCTATGTCGTTGAAGCTTGACCTGCTTAGCTTTTGGATCACCTTCATAGATACTCTTGAGTTTGTCCCATACCTATTTAGCAGTGTTGCAGCCCATCACTTTGCTAGAAATGGTTGGTGCCAATGCTCCTATAATAACATGTCTGGCTTTTGAATTACAACTCATAAGATTCTTTGCATTTGGATTGGTTGGAGCATTATTTGGGATTACATAGCCATTTACAATTGATTACCAAATGTATACTCCCAACATTTTTAGGTAAGTTTTCACTCTATCACTCCAATATGCATAATTGCTTCCATCAAATCGTTGAATCCCATTTGAAATGTGCTCATGGTCATCCATATCTGCTCAAGTTTTCCTTCCAGTGGTTAAACTGTTCTAAAGGCAACCTGCTATGATACCAAATGTTGATACTGAGAGGGGGTGAATCAGTATCAAGTACAATTTAAAAACTTTTTCAACTTACACTTAAAACATTCAATTATATCCAATGAGAAATGAACAATAGTATAAAATTTACACCAATACACCATGCACAATATATGAGAAATAATCAATAGTAATTGTTCAAGGGAAGTAATGACTTCCAAAGGTAGCTACAACTTCCAAATATAAAGGGAGGGATAAACATCCAAAAGGAAGATACAATCCTCCAATATCAAGAGAGGGTTTACCTCTCCATCCTTTCCCCTTCCTTCCACCCAAGAAAATATGAGAGATAATAAAACTTTACATTAAATTATCACCATCAACCAACCATCACATAGAACATGATAATGATTCCAAAGACTTCTTCAACTTCTGAAATTCTTCACTTCTTGGAATACTGTGATCCTTTAGATAATATTACTTAATGTATTCTCTGAAACTCCTCCAAGTTTCACTCCTTGAATCCTCCTAGGAAAGGAGTTATAGAGAAAATGGTAGACCTTATTCAACTCTGGTTTATGCAGGAGAGAGAATTTGTACATCATGCCCCACGCTCAATTTTTAATATCGTATTATGAAATTTTTAAAAAGGAAACTAAAGCCCATACTCTTTCCAATGAAATTGGTCTCACTTCATTTGGATTCTCTATGAATCCGTTATGACTGTTTTACCTGGAAAACTTGTTTATGACTAGCTTCAGGACGAGTCAAAAACCCTATCTTCCACAGAGTGTATCTCCACAATTGTAGCGAATAAAGAGATGAAATTTTTACCACAACTACCTAGATATGTCTTCTCAATACCATACCAATTTCACCATCTGAATCATTCTAGAAACAAAGTCATAATGAAAATGGTAAGATGACCTATAAGTAACATACCTTAGAACATATCACCAAAAGACTTCATCCTCCCTTGAAATCCGACCTTCTTTACTTCAGATTTCCTTTGAAATTCGACTTATATCTCCTTGTTCATTAAAAAACTTGTGTGTGCTTAGAAATTAATGTTTAATGAGATGTATTTATACCCTTTATGTCACTTCCTTTTAACATTAGGTTCAACCTGACGCTTTCTTATTTTGTAATTATTTTCTTTAATTATCTTCAGGGCCTACCTGTAATTCCTTTATCAATTCCCTTTGTCATCTTCAAAAATTCATTTCTCCTTAACCAAGAGGATCCACGTGACGTTCCACCAACCATCGGAAACAACATGATGTATATTATCCATCCATGGATGTTGTATCTGCATGTGCATTGTCCTTCATGTCCAAATACCTTCATCAATCTTGCGGTCCAAAACCAATGACTAGGGTTGACATCAATGCCAATAACCAATATTCCAACAACTATTGGCATATTAGTTATGCAGATAGTATGAATTCGTTGAATTGTTAGCGGTTAGGTCGGGTGGAGAGCCCGCCTTTTGGCCCTTGTATAATAATAGGCGGCTTGTGCTTCTCATTGATCATATAGATCCCAACAACTCAATCTTTGATCGAGCAACCTAAAACCCCAGGCGACGAATGGTGGTTCAAACCCCACGGATTCCTCTCTTTTCAACACATTGAAATCATATATATTATACTAAATATATTATAACAAAGTTGTTATAACAAGTTTGATATGTGGTCCAATGGCAAGCAACTTGTGGTTAACCCATTGGAATATTCTAGATGTTATAGAAGGTCAGCGGTTCAAATCCTCTAAACTCATAACAAATTTTATACCCATCCCAACTTGAGCTTCTGAAAGGTGCCACATGGTGCCTTTTGATTGCCCACGTGGCGAACTATCATTTTCTCAATGTTGCTAATTGTAGGTATCGTCTGCCTCGTCATGTTGACTATGTTGTTGACGTATCCACCACATGTATGCCACATAGGTTGTACGAAATCCACTTGTCACTCTTTTAGTAGTGCCACATGGACCATATGACCTGCAATGTCATCTATACAGATGACATGTGGAAAATTTTTATTGGTCCAAATGGACCCCTAAAAAATCCATTTCTGAGTAACATGTGGCATGATGTGGTGCTACCACATGTCCTTGTTGACATCATTTTGTGTCATGTTGAAGTCACCCTAACTGTACGGGCATGAAACGTGTCCCTTTGACCT
The DNA here is from genome assembly GCA_000966675.3 of Picea glauca. Classification (NCBI taxonomy): domain Eukaryota; kingdom Viridiplantae; phylum Streptophyta; class Pinopsida; order Pinales; family Pinaceae; genus Picea; species Picea glauca. Next base: position 194,964 of record JZKD02S1676016.1, read on the forward strand.
TTGACTTTTTTCTTGGTTTGACCAAACTTTAACCAACCATATCTTTTGCATTCTAGCTCTATTTGAGGTGATTTTTTTATCATAAGAAAGTTATCCTAGAGCTCTATGCAATGAAGTTTTTTTAAAGAGCATTTGATAAATTCAAAGTTTGAGCATTTATGGGTCCTTTTCGTCCTCTATGAGCATTTGGGATCCTCCTAGATTCTCTTGGATCATTTAACAATTTGAAATTTCTATTAGTTGCCTCTGTCTATTTAAATGGTTGTTTTTTCTCTTTGATAGTCTCAATAATTGGAGCACATAACTGACTAAAATTTATGATAAATTTCCTATAGAATATTTTTAAACCATGGAAACTTCTTAACTCATAAACATTTCTGAGAGTAGGCCAACTTACTATCAAACCATCCTTGGATATCACAAATCCCAAATACATCATCTCATTCTTCATAAAACTGCATTTCTTCATATTTATCAACAACTTTTCTTTTTGCGGAGTATTTAAAACCATTATGAGATGTATTAGATGCTCCTATTTTGTCTGGATATATATCAATATATCATCTAAATATATTATTACAAAATTTCCAATAAATTCTTTCAAAACTTCATTCATGAACCTAATAAATGTACTTGGAGCATTTGTAAGCCCAAAATGCATCACCAACCATTCATACAGTCCACTATTAGTTTTGAAAGAAGTTTTCCATTCATCCATTTAACTTATCCTAATTTGATGATATCCACTCTTCAAGTGAATCTTCAAGAAATACTTAACACCTTTTAAACAGTCTAACAAGTCATCAATGTGAGGTAAGGGGAATTTGTACCTTATAGTAATATTGTTGATTTCTCTTGAATCAGTACACATGTGCCATCTTCCATCCTTCTTTTGATTGAGTACTATAGGTACAACACATGGGCTCATACTTTCTTTCACCAATCCCTTCTCGAGAATCCCTTGCACCTGTTTCTTAATTTCTTCATTCTCTTGTGGGGTCATTCTATAGGTTTCTTTATTAGGAAAACTTGGTCTAGGTATCAAGTCAATATGATGGCTAATACTCCTCACAGGAGGTAAATCATTTGGTATGCCATCCACTATAATATCAGCAAATGTATCAAGCATAACTTTGACTTCTGCGAGTTAATCATCCATATTTGTACTAGGGAGTATTTCCTGTGGCTTACCAATTAAGGAAAAATGTACCTCTTCTTCCTTCTTAACTTCTTGCAACAGTTCATTTCCACTTATCAACAATATACTTGGAACAACTTCCTCTTTGGCTCCTTCATCCTGCAATGGAAACAACACATGCGTGTTCCCATCCTTTTCAAGAGAATATGTGTTCTTCCTACCATCATGAATGGATTTTATGTCATACTTCCATGGCATTCCCAAAAAAACATGGCAGACATCCATAGGCATTCTGTCACATAATATCTCATCCTTGTAGCTACCAATTTGAATTTCCACCTTACACTGCTCATTCACCAAAACTTTATGTCCTTTCTATAACCATGATTCTTTGTAGGGAGTGGGATGTGTTGTCCTCTTCAACCCCAACTTCTCTACAATCTTAGTGGAAACCAAATTGTTTGTGCTACCGTTGTCTATGAAAACTTTACAACACTTTCCTCTTCACTTGCATACATTTATGAACAAGCTATTCCTCTAGGATGGTTCCTTAGCTTCCTTCTTTGACTTGAGTCGATGTACCTGAGGTCCTTATTTCTCATCCATTTTCCAAGTGTTTCTTCTAGCAGAGATCCACGAATAGTCCACTTCCACAGGGGGAACATATCCAAGGCAGTCTTTCCTCCCTACCATGCAAAATCCTTATCCAGGCAAGTGCCCCTCGACCAAGGAAAAAGTCCCAATGAGGATGGGGAACAGGGTAAACCATTCACAAGGTAAATAACTCAGCAATCCCAACTGAATCCATAATAGGCCTATATCCCAAAATCCTTAAGTGTAATGGAGAGGTTTGTGGTCAAAGATGTTAAACAGTTCAGGCCTTACATTCTCAAATCTCTCTTCATCAAAACTTATTCTCCTACTTCATGAACATATTCTTTTGTGTGTGTATTCACATTCTCTTCCTTGGATTCCACAACATTTGCATTTCTTTGACCTGTTGATTTATTTTTTGGACGATCCCATGACATATGATCAGACTTTCCACATTTGTAGCATCTAATTTATTTGTCTCCTCTACCCCTGCCTCTAGAGAAAAATATGTTTCCTCTTGATGGATGACTACTTCATCTTGGGCTTCCTCCTTCATCTCTTGGTGTCTGAAATGTTCATCTTACACTATAGTGTCTTTTGCTTCTTGTTCAACATCTTCCTCTAACTTTCTGGCTTTGTTTTATGGTCAGCTTCTCCTTTTCCTTCAAAGTTTCTTGATAGGCATATTCAATTGTCTTTATGAACAAAATGTTAATTTCATCTTGTATATCATACCTCAAGACATTAATGTATCTGGAAACTTTTTCCACATTTTCTTCAATATGACCAGTGCAACGCTAATTGTCAACCTATAAAATTATTCTATATATTCTTTCACAGTCCTAGCTTTTTTCTGAAAAAAATCAGCTAGCAATCCTTAGGCATGAACTTGCTTTTGAATTTAGCAATCATTTTGTCCCAATTCCTAATCTTGATTTTTCCTTTTCATCTCCTGTCATCTTGCAATTCATCCCACCATAGTGTTGCATGACCTTTCAACCTTGTCACTGCATAATTTACCTTATTTTCTTCATCTACATATTCATAATCAAAATATTTATCTAGAGCATTAATCCAGTCAATCAATTCTTCAACTTTTGAATTACCTTCATATATTTGTACCTCTACCTTTGGTCTAGCACCAACCTTTGTGACCACCCTAATCAACTTTTATTATGTTGTTTCTTCTTCTTCTTCTTCTTCCTCAGAGGTTCTCTCTTCTTCACTTTCACTAACATCTCCTGTGTTAGGTTCTCTCTTCATGGAAGTCTCCATGTCTTCCATCCTTGCTCGGATTTCTCTCACCTCTTGTTGAAATTATGTAGCTGCAACTGGTATGCCTCGACCTCTTCTCCTGGGTGGCATGTTCTCTTTCTTCACAAGAAAATTTACTATGTAGGCTATGATACCAAAAATAATGGCCTGAACCACCAATTTCAAACTACAATCACAAGAGTTTTCAATACCCTTTCAGTAGCTAACATTTGGGATGCTTGTATGGCCTCGAATCAACAAGAACATGTGCTCAATTTGCCTTTTTCTACAACGTTGAATCGTTCTCTGTCATAGATAAATTTGTGTGGAAATACCACTACATGGATATACCTCTACATGGAAGCATCAATAAAAATACTAACGAGGTCTTTCATAGATCACTCTATGCATAGAAATCAGAAATATATATACCAACGGTTCGCAAACAACTCTGATATGTCGTAGACAACTCTATGTACGATACTCAAAAAACAATACCAACGGTTTGTAAGAAACTATGCATGGAATTAATACCATTGTGTCGCATATATTTAATGGGTGATTACACTGCACCAAATCGTGACTGTCTATTCCTGCAAAGACAAATACTCAGGAAATATTTTTAAACAGAGTTTTAGAACTTGGTTGGAATTAATTTCACATGGTATTTCCTACAAATGCATACATTAAAATATCCAAGAGACAAGATACTGAATGAATTTAAAATCATATACCAAAAACTTAGCACACAGAGAACTGGAGATCTCAATTAAAACATATCATAATTACATTGGTTCTTTCGGTCACTGATATCTTAACATATAGCACACAAATAACTTTACATAGTTCTTTGTCGCACCCTATCTATCCAAACTTCTTCTACTCTCCTTCTAATCCATGTCTAACCTATGTCTAACCTCTGTCTTTCTTTGTCTAAGCTCTCTCACACATACTTGTGTTACATAAAGACGAGACCTAGATCTCCCAGGAAATCTAACAAATGCCTAAAACTCCTCTAAGGATTTCTATCAATCCCCTAACTTAGTATTTATGTTCTATTACATAGGAAAACACTCACACCATTCAAACCATAAAATATTCGATCCCTTCTAAAGATATCATTCTAATTATTACAAATAAACTAAAAAATAGGGAACCAACTCCCTTGATAAATGTTTCTTGACCCATGTGGTCAATTCTCAATTTTACTGTCAAATGCTCCTGCATCATCCACCTACAGTCAGTGTCACATTTTTGTTATTATTACGATATACAGTGTTTACAATTTACATATTCAAGCATGTGGTCGTACAATGTATTTAACTACAAATCGTTAAAACAGGGATGTTACATTCCCCTTCCCTATTAATTTCATCGTCGTCGGTGCACAACACCATACAAACATACATATACATAATTTTACATCATAATACTTGATACTTTTGCAAGTTCACAACTCGTGCAACAATTCTAGCCATCAATCTCTCATTCCCCATAACCTACACAACCCAAGGAAGTGTACTCCCTTCTCTACACTACATTCCCTTAGGTTGTACCACTTCCTTTCTAAGGATTCAACACAGATCAGACAAGAACTCTCTGAGATGTGGCTCGAGAAACTTTAGCTTCCAAAATGGAGTCTTGCACACTTATATACAAATGTACATTCAATTTTCTTCAAAATTCTCGAAACATTGTGGGTACTCCTCCCGCATGGTCTCCTCATGCTCCCATGTGGCATCTTCAATACTTTAGCAGGTCCATTGAACCTTTACCAGGATGATCTCTTTGTTCTAGAGCACTTTGAATTTTCAATCCATGATGCACACCAGTTCCACCTTAAAGTCCCCTTCATGCTCCACCTGGATCACAGTCCAATCAATCACATGGTTAGGATCAGGCACATATTTCTTCAATAAATACACATGAAACACATTATGAATTCTCATGGATGCAAGAAATGCAATTGTGTATGCAATAGGGCCTATCTTTACCAAAACTTCAAATGGCCCACAGTATCTTGCTACCAACTTTAGGTAACTTACAAATCTTAGTGAGCTTCTCATGTCCTTTAATTTTAAAAACACATGCTCGCCCACTTTAAATTCCATGTATGTTTTGTTTTTATCTTCATAACTATTTTGCATGTCATGTGCAACCTTTAAATTTTGCCTCATATTTAACATCTACTCATTCATTTCCCTTAACAATTATGGCCCAATAATTTCTTTGTCTGTTGGTTTGTCCCATCTCACTGGCATGTTACATTTCCTACCATACAAGACTTCAAATGGGATTATATTCAATGATTCCTAATACCTATTATTGTAAGAAAATTCAACTATATGGAGGTAGTCTTCCCACTTGGAAGGCTTGTCTATTACATACATTCTCAATGTATATTCAACTATCTGATTAGTCCTCTTAGTCTTCTCATCCGACTCTGCATGATATGTTGTACTGAAATTCAAATTAGTCTCATATCCCTTAAACAACTCCTTCCAAAAGTTGGAGGTGAACTTGGGATCTATGTCTGAAATTATTACCTTAGGCACACCATGTAGCTTGGAAATATCCTTCATGTAAATTTATGCAATGTTGGATGCCTTGTGAGTTGTTTTCAGCAGTATAAAATGTGCATCCTTCGTAAGCTTGTCCACCACTACCATGATGGAATCATGTTGCCTTGTTTTTCTTGGAAACTTGGTGATAAACTATATTATAACTACCTCCCATTTCCATTCATGAATGGGTAATCACTGTAACAACCATGTTGTAATCCTATGTTCATTCTTCACTTTCTGAAATTCCATGCACCTGGCTATGTAATTTGCGACATCCTTATTCATTTTAGGACATAAATTTTGGCTTATTACTACTGCAATTGTATTTTGGTATCCTGGATGAACAACATATGGTACATTGTGCATCTCTTTCAACACTAAATTTATCAATTCCTAAGTGTAAGGAACATAAAAAAAATCCTTGAACAAGAGGATTCCATCCCCCCAATCCTATAATATTTAAAATTCAATAGTACACTTTCCTGCTATAATCCTTCTATAACTTGTGCATAATGTTGATCTAATGTTCCTACTTCAAAAATTCTTCTTTTTAAATTTGACAATACATGCTAATGAATACAACATGTATTTTATGCACCCTCCTGCTAAGTGCATCAACCACTTTATTCTCCTTGCATTTGATGTGCTTGATGTCAAATTCATATTCACTAAGAAATACCAACCATGTACTATGTTTGGCATTCAGTGTTGGATGCGTAAACAACTGTTTTGGGCCACTATGATCTATCTTCATCTTGAATTTTCTTCACATGAGATAATTCCTCCACATTTTTAAGGCATGAAATATGGCTGCCAACTCTAAGTCATGGGTAGCATAACTTATTTCATGCTCTTTAAGATTCATTGACTCATAACATATGACATGCCCATTCTACATAACAACTCAGTTAAGCCTTGACTTTCATTCATTTGTACACATAACAAAATCTACATCTGTATTTTCAACCTTTAGAATAGGTGCACTGGTCAATAATTCTTTCAACTCCTAAAAACTCTCCTTACACTTAGCAGTCCATTCAAAAACATTTACCTTTCAAGATTAATTGTCGGATAATCCACAGATGGTGTCATTTTTGTCATCAACGTTTCGAATCCGAATCGGGATTCATCATCAGGACTGATCATCAGTTACAAAGCTTGCTGACGAAGATCAACAAGCTTTGTAACTGACGATTAGTCCTGATGATGAATCTCGATTCAGATTCGAAACGTCGATGACAAAAATGACACCAACTGTGGATTATCCAAAAATTAATCTTGAAACTACTCACCACAGAAATCTGAAAACAACATTTCCATTCTTTTGTAGTGAAGTGATTGGATTTTCAACTTCGGATAAACCTTCATTGAATCTCCTATAATACCAAGCTTATCCCATAAAGGATATTACTTCTGAAACATTCTTTGTCGCTGCCCAAATTTTGATTGCTTCAATATTCATAGGGTCCACCACCATTCCTTCCTCTGAGATGTTGTGGCCAAAATACTGGATGTTCCTTTGATATAAAGTTCACTTTATTAGCTTGGCATACAATTGATGCTCTCTCAACACCTATAGCACCATCCTCAAATGTTTCTCATGATCCTCCTCTATATTGGAGTAGATAAGAATATCGTCTAAGAAAACAATGATGAATTTGTCTAGGTAATCCTTGAACACTCCATTCATTACACACATAAAGGTAGTTGGTGCATTTTTCAAGACAAATGGAACCACCACAAACTCATAATGGCCATACCTTGTCTTGAATGATGTCTTGCTAGTGTCTAATTTTCTAATTCTCACATGATGGTACTCATACCTTGGGAGGATATTGAAAAATATCCTGTCTCCTTTGAATTGATCGAAAATATCATTGATCCATGGTAGAGGGTACCTATTATTTACCATGACCTTATTCAGTTGTTTAAAGTCAATAAACAAGCTCAAAGTTAAATCCTTTTTATTCATAAAAAGAACCGGGGCACCCCAAGGTGAGACACTTGGGTGGATATACCCCTTCTTCAATGATTCTTCTAGTAGCATTTGCAACTCTTTCAACTCTGGTGAGCTCATTATATAGGATGTATTGGACACTAAGGAAGCTCTAGGGATTAAGTCAATGCAGAATTCAATATCTCTTTTTGGTGCTAATCCTAGAAAATCCCCAAACACATCTTCATACTCCTTCGAAACTGAATGATCTTCGAGATTTGAATTCTTATCCTTTTTTGGCTCTTCCATATGAGCGACATATATCTAGCACCCTTTCCTAAAACTTCCTTTCAGATGAAATGTTGAAATATCTCTGATGGATATAGGTCTTGGAACACCTTACACTGTCCTTGAATTCCCTTCTTCATCAAGGCATGTGAAATCCTTGTTGTATCAATCTAGGATAACATGATGTGTGTCCAACCAATCCATACCAATTAAGTAATCATATGACCCAAGTGGAATGATATTTAAATTTTCTTTGGTGATAAATCCATTCATGCTAATTGAGCAATCCTTGACAAGTTCATTGATTTTCCTCTTGTTTCTAGTGGTTAGATAAACTAACCAAGATTATCTCTTCAACATAAAAGTTTCAACTATTTTTTGATCTATATAGTTATGACTGGCTCCAAAATCAATTAAAATAGCTATGGGTTGATTATTAATATTACCTTCTACCTCAATCATGTGGGATTGATAGTTTTCTTGTATGTTGTCCATGGTTGCATAAATCCTTGGCATGTTCCTTCCCATATCATCCATTGTATCAGCTTCATGAATGTTGTGCATAGTCCTCATCTTATCTCCCTTTTGAGGACAATCCTTATACAACTGGTCTCATTCACATCCCCAACACTTTATGGGATGTTTCTTTGCCCTTTTCCCCAAGGAATCTATAATTTTATTCTCATACTTTGTTGATTGTCCTTGTTGATATGCTTGAGATCTGTTCCTGACAAAAGATGGTTTGGATCCTTTCTTTCTCGGATCCATATTTCCTCTCTTCTTATCATCCCAATCCTTTTGGAAAGTTGGCCTTCCTTTGTCCTTCTCTTATAAATACTTGACCTTCCTAATGGCTTCTTCCAAGGTTCTAGGCTCATCAAATTGTATTTTGTCTTTATAAAATGATGAAAAACCACTCAAGAACCTTTGAATTTTTACCTTCTCATCCTTAATGAATTCCATGTACCTTAGAATCTCTAGGAGCTTCTTATTATACTCATACATTGTCATGCTTTCAAGATTGATTTGAAAGAAATATTGCATACTCTTGTCATAATATTTCTCTGACAAGTACTATTGTTGGAAATATCTCTTGAACTAATTCCAAGCAATTCTCTTTTCATCAATGTGATTGACCTACTTGAGTTGATCCCACCACATATATGTTTTTCCAGGAAGATAGTAAATTGCAAGTATGGCTTCTACATGTGAGGGATAATCATGAAACTAGAAATATTATATCATTCCCAAGAACCAGGCTTCAACATCTTCTCTCCTCATTTATATCCATCAAATGAGGGTGGCTTGATTTTCCTGATCTCTCCTTGCAAAATATTTGACTTATGCCTCATCTTATGATTTGTAATAGAGGACACACTTGGGATACTCTCCAACCTTGAATGTGCATGTTCTCTTATGGTCCAGTGTCCCAATGAATGATGATGATGATGATGTCTTCTAACGCTCCTTCATTTTTTGGATCCCCCATTTTCATCCCTCTTATCATGGGATCTGGATGTTGTTACTTACCTTGCACTGGTTTCTTTCTTTACACCAGAATATTTATTGACTTTCCTTTGCAACATATTCAAACTATCTACCAGTTCCTCCTGAGCCCTCATAATATTTTGTTTGTATACTCTATATCTCTGCACTTCCTTCTACAAACTTCTCATAGTTTCAACCAACTCCATGGCTCCACCCTACTTCTATGTCCATTGGACTATATTTCTGCATTTACCATGCTGAAATATAAGCCTTTAACCTCCTCCTCATGGTTGTAAGATCCCCGAGCATCGTCCATATCACTAGTCCTCATATATAAACCAATTTTTTTTTTGTACCTCTAATTCTGCAAGAAATGTGCATGCAACATTTATTTTTAGAATTATACGTGTAAAATTTCCATGAATTAAGATACAATCCCTTTTGCCTCAATTTTTCGAAGAACGGAAATAAACTAATAAACATTATGAGATTTCAAACATTTTCCCTTCTTAATTATCTTTCTATTGTTTTTTATGTATGCCTCAATCTTATTCCTAAGCTGAGAGTTATGGCCTTCTAAAATCCATAGTTTTGCCCGTTTTGCACTTGTTTCACTAGTACCAAAATCTTAAGGGATGACTTCTGCCTCTTGCAGAGAGAAATCTAGTGAGAACTAGGAAAACTTTTATATCATGCACTGATACTATTCCTTATTTCAAATATGGTTTCTTATGTTCCATATGGTTTCTTCATCAATTTAAGTTTTCCAATTTGTCCCTTTTTCATTTCCTCGACACTCAACATTTTTAGGGCGAAAATCGCTCTCCCAAGTGGAGAAAAACTAGCCAAAATCCCCTCAAGACAAAGTGGTTTGGATTTATGAGTAGATGAAATTTCAAGTAAATTAAATTTTCTTGATAGGTGATCTAGGGTCTCTTTTCCTCCTCTAAAGATTTCAAAAAACCCATAAACGCACCCAAGAATAGTGAATTTTTCCATGTTTGAGCATATGCACAACAACACCTTCTTAATCTTGTTAGGATCCCAAATGGGTATTTTCATACCCTATTTTTGGACTCCCTAGAAATTTTCACCCTTATCTGGGCCTTGGTTACTCAACACAACCCAGATCTTTAAAAGTCACTCATTCACATTTTTCGGAAAATTGAAGAAAAATTAACCAATGGCCCTCACTAGAATTATGGTATCCCTCATCACTGTAGACACACCCTTTAAATTTCATCTGAATATGAGTTAAACCTATCATGTTATGTCCAAAACAAGTTTTTGGCTCCAGACTTCACTTATATTTTGCAAATTATCAGTTTTTGTTTTTGTAAATTATCAGTGTTCTCCTTCCCTTTCCTCCTCTTCTCTTCTCCCTTTCTCTTCTTCTATTCTTTATTTTCTTTCTCTCTTTCTCTTCTTCTCTCTTTTCTCTTCCTTTCATCAATTCTTCAGCCCCAAAATAACATTCTCCACCAATGTATCGACGTTGGAATATATTTTACTCATTGACATATCGGCGATGGAAATTATTTTCCTCGCTGACATATCGATGTAGGATTCACTTTCCTCGCCAATACATGCTTTTATAGGTGACTCAAAAATATATTTCCTCAGTGAAATATCTTCTTTCTTCGTCGTCATTTCGAAGACTTATTTACTTTTCTCGCCAACAACTTATCCTTTTTCCTCGTTGGTGTATTGGCGAGTTATTCTCTTTTCTCGCCGATCTTTCGGCAAGTTATTATCTTTTCTCGTTGGCATATCGGTGAGTTATTTTATTTTCTTAATGGTGTATTGATGACTTCAAATATTTTCTACATGTGGACATTTTGGCTAAAGATTCACTTTATTCACTGAAAAAATCCTTTGTCGGAAAGTTATTTTCATTTCTCGTAGGTGTATCTGTGAGTTATTCACTTTTCTCGCCAATTTCTCGACAAGTAATTCATTGTTCTCACCAAGGTTCAAAGACTTCAAATATTTTCTACCTGCCAACGTTTCAGCCAAAGATTCACATTCTTCGTTGAAAAACTCCTTTGTCGACGAGTTACTTGCTTTTCTCACCGATGTATTGGTGAGTTATTCATTTTTCTCTCTGATGTTTTGGAAGGTAATTCTCTTTTCTTGCCAAAATGATTCCTTATCGGTGGCTCAAAAAGATATTCTCTTGTCGATACCCTATATTGGTGGCTTCAAAATATCTTCCTTTGCCGATGTATTGGTGAAATATTTATATTCTTCATTGATACACACTGTATTGCTGACTAAGAAACATCTTGATACTTAGCCAATTTTCACATTTTTTGGGCTAGCAGCCATCCCAAATGTCACATATTATGCCCAAATTGTCTATTTTAGTCAAATTCAACCATTTAGGGGCCAAAACAACCCACGTACAACAATAAAAACATACAAAATTTTGGATTTAGGGCCTTGAACTGATTTTCATATGCTGGGGAAAATGAATTTTCACCCCAAAAAATACACACGGTCAACTCTGATTTATTGTAGTAGACCCATACAAGCTTGGTGTTGCAGCCAAAGATCTGATACCACTCTATAGTGCCCCCACTACTTAACCCATAAAAAAAATTATGATACTAATTATAATTAAATGCACTGCAACATGCTTAAAACACTCATGTATCTAACAACACTTTCAAACCATGAATGAAACTAAATTAGTATTCCGATAAAATCATATAAATTACTAAAAACTCAGAGTTTATGCATGGAAATAAAACACATTACTAAAAATAGATAACAGAGATCAAACACTTATCTTTTAACAACAAATGAGAAATCATATGGGTCGTATGTTCCTCCCAACCATATATTTTCTTCTCTAAATCTCAGTAGAAAATCACCCCTGAGATGGGGCTATGAATCCACAAATGAGGGTGTGTCTCATAGCCCAATACACTTTCACAACAAACTAGGTTTCCCACAACTATCCCAATCTACCAACTCTCTTCCCATCAACCTACACAACCCAAGGAATGGGATCCCCCTTCACTGCACATAGTCCCTTAGGCCTTCCCACTTTATCCCTATAAATGTGGGATATCCTCCCTACATATAAATAAAACACAAAGCATAAAAGCCAGTTGTTGATTAGAGAGGTCCATGCATGATACCTTGTTCGACAACATTTTCACCAAGTTTCATGGGAAGATCCCATGTGGGCTTTGCACAATGCATTGTTATGCCAAGTGTTGAGATTTAAATGCTAACAACCCTGTGCATCGTGAAGTTTTCTGCTCGAGATAGAAAATACATAGGAGCACCAAGATAAAGAGATAAGTACCCAGGTGTCAACCTCCAAATGCCAGAGTCAAGGAACCGTTCATATGGAACGGACAGGAAGACAATCACAACAAAACGTCACCTTGAGAAGCTAGTTTTCAGATCCATATAGGTGGAATAGTTTGGGATGAAGGTTTTGATCATGATGGTTATCTGTTTTCACCCTCGTCTTAGCGGACTTGAGGAAATATATTGTTTCCTACAGAGTAACCAGAGAGGATTCATGTTCAATGGAGATCAACTGGACGACAAATGCCAGGCATGTTATGCATGTCACTTTTGATTGCTTCCATGGTTTCATGGGTTCGCTTGAAGTTATTAGAAGGGTTCCCAGTGCCAGTGTAAGTGTCTTTGGAGTTTCTTCATAATCAATGTAGTGTTCATATGATTTGAGGAGGTCTAAAGGAAGAGGGGTGTTTTCTCATAATACAGAGATTGGGTCTTATGCGGGAGAGGCACAGGCCTCAAAAATCTTTGTTGGTTTGGGGTTCACAAAATCTATGCAGGGCCACCCCACAAAACCTTTCAGCGGAGGTTGTTGTATGAGGATCTTTTGGCAATATTTTTGTTTGTTCATCCAACCCTTATGTTATTGGATGAGCCTACTAACCATCTGGATATTAGGGTTGTTATATGGCTAGAAGAATATTTAGGTAGGTGGAAGAAAACACTTGTTGTTGTATCACACAATCATGACTTCTTGAACTTTGTTTGCATTGTTATCATTCATCTCCATGATGAGAAACTTCATTTCTACCGAGGTTCAGCAGTTCTAATTCAAACACACAATTATTTTCGAGATAAATGGGATAAATTTGATGTAGATGTTGCAGTAAAAATCAAGAGTGCAAGTAAATATGCACATCTACGGATTTCATTACATAAGAACATCGGTGCTTTGGCTTTAATTGCAATCAGATGGATGTTTTTATTCACCTTTCAGACTGTATTCAGGAAAACAGAGTTCCTTGGAATTTCGTTTTTGCAGCTTTGTTGAGCACCTGTTGGAGTGATAAGGTGGGATATTTCCTTCATCAACACATAATTATTTGTCAGATATCTTCAGGTTGTGATCATAAAATGATGATATCATCACCTATAGAGATCTCCTACAACATTATGTGATCACCTAGTAATAATGAGTTCATTGATTGCAAGTAAGACAGTGAAGATTTGAAATAAAGTCTTAGTCTTGACAGGCAATGCAGAATGTGCTACGAATTCCTGTTCTGAAGGTTTCAAAGGATTGGCGGTTGCCAGGTGTCAATATGGATCTTTGTTAGTTGCTAGAATATCAATTATGAGTTGGAGGTACATTTGTCAAAGGGATAAGCGCTCAAAATGGACAACTCATTAGCATAAATAAATGTTAGGGGTGTGGCCAACATTACCCTTGTTTTTAGCATTTTAGTTATTTTATATTATCCACATGTTGCCTTTCCATTTTGAGGGAACATGAATCCCATGAGAGGGTTGTTATTCGAATGATAGTGTTGTCACTAATAGTGGAAGATATAAAAATACTATTGTAAGTCTCATAGGGGGTTATAAGGAGATAAGGGGGAAGGGTCTTTCGACCAAGAGAAATTCAGAAGTGGTTAACATTGTGGACTTTTCTTTCTCTATATTTTTTACATCTGTGATTCCCATCAAGAAAGATCATAATTTCATTTTTGTTTTTGTTTTCCTCTATGTACTAATATTAATGAGTGATTGATTTACTCTTCTTCTTATTCATACAATGATTGAGTGAGGTTTTTGTTCTTTGCATTGGTAATATAGAATTTTTTAATACACAAATTTTCACTGTGAGTTTACTGTCATAAGTGCTGGAAGTATCTCTGACATGTTCAGATCACAGTTTTATTTTTCTCATTCATTTATCAAGCATGTTGTATGATCTGAAGTTGCTAAGGCCACTTTTGTTGAAGGATATAGTTGGGAGTGTGTATAGTAGATGAATCCGATTGTCCTTATGGTCAAATCCCTATGACTCTAAAGCTTATCTTTCAAGTTTAAAATTTGATTTTTTGTATGTTACCAAACTCACTTGATTTACAGCCTAGGGTGACTCTTGGAGTGATAACATAAATGGCGTCATTTTCAGGGAAGGAGTGTGAAGCTAGCTTCCCTGGGAGAATGAAATAGATCCATCTCTTGATGGTAGACAAGAGAGGGACAAAGAAAATGACTGTAATTATCTACCTAGCGACGCCACCATCAAAGACTCCACTAGAGGAAGGATCATGTTGATAGAAACATGACCATACAAAAGGGGATCACCATGTATCATCTTATGATATTTCTTCATGAACTCTTGTTCTTCTTTATCAGTTGTTTCCTGTCTTTTCCTTTACATATAAAGAGGATCACCTTGTTCTTTGTTTATTCGGATGATCATCAACCTTCCTTTATATATCCATCCTTGGAAGGATAAAATATGCATACTTCTTGTGTTGTAGAAGTTGATCATGTATCCTCACCTCATCCTATTCATAAGGATGAGATTTGTATTCAAATCCCTCTTGAATTTGATCACCCTTGTAACCTTGAGGAGGTTGAAACTGATTCAAAACCATCTTAGATCTCATTACCTTTTTCTATCATTGTTGAACCTTTCCATCATCTTTTTAAACCTCATATTCATCCCACTAGTTTTCAAACTAGAATCAGAGACAAGATGTTTAAACCTTTAAGGCTGCCATATCGCCTTCATCCTTATCCTCTTTATTTCTTTGAGTATCTTCCCTAGTTTTCTGGAGAAGATCATGTTACAGCTGAGAGGCATTTGGAATCCTTTGAGAACTTTGTTGATCAGTTTGAAATAGTACATGATGATGTTACAATGAGGTTGTTCTCCAAATATTTGTTTGGAGATGATGATCTTTGGTTTAAAGGTTTGGGATTTGATTCTATTGGCTCTTGGAATGAGCTATGCAATTCCTTTTTAAAGTGTTTGGGTGAGAACCAATCCCCTAATTAGTACTTGGTTGATTTTAATGCTTTGAGGAGAGGGGAAGAAGAATTCTTGGTTGTCTTCAATAGGAGGTTTTACAGTGTTTATCATAGCATGCCAGCGGAAATCCAACCTTTCAAGACTATTGCTATGGTGTACTATGAAATGGCTCAGCATTCAGATCTTATCCTTCTCCTGAGAGAAAGGAAATATTCATCTTCAAGACACTTGTATGAAGATGTTGAAGAATTCGAAGAGAACATCCGGGCTTGCAAGAGGATTTGAGATCAAACATACTTTGAAAATTTGCACACACGTGAGAAAGAAGACTGTCAGTATGTTTTACTTTCAGATCAGGATTCTTTAGTATTTGTATATTTTTCTATGGACATGGATGCATGTCAAGCTTATGATTAGTTTTCAAAAAATGTTGAGCATATAGTAACTGATGATTGCATAGATAATTATATGTTCCTATCTTATCATTATGTTAAGCCCTAATATTGGCTAATTACCCCTTAATTGGGGCATATTACATTACTAATGTTATTTTATTTATGTTATCTTTAGTCCATTAGTTGTAATTATACCTCCTAGTCTCCTATATATACCAAGGAGATATGTTCATTTGGAGTCATCTTGTACTTGAACATTTATGTGGGGTAAAAGGAGGTTGCCCCCTCGAAGAGGCTTATTATCTGAAATTATCTCTTTTTCAAGGCATTGAGTACTTATTCTGAGGTTTTTCTATGCTATATTGATATTTGGTTCTTAACATATGGTATCAGAGCTCAAGGTCTTGGGGTTTCATTGCTACATCTGAGACACCTTGGAATTTTCGCTATAAATTTGTTTCTACAATGTTTCAGAAGAAATGGCCTGGATGATATTTATTAGATGGATCAAGGTACGTTGGGTTAAAATTTCATCTCTCGGGGCCTTATACTTTCTGAGATACAGTCTGTGCGAGATAGGGTTCTGGAATCATCATGAACTGACTCATTGTGAAATTTTTGCTATAAAATTTTTTTTGTAATGTCTCGGACCCTAAACTTTGAAGGATATTCACAGAAATTAGTAAGGTATCTGTGGTAAAAATTTAAACTTTTGGGTCATCTTACATTTGTAGATACACCCTGTGGAAGATAGGGTATCTGACTAGTCCTATTGACTAGTCTCAAGAAGGTGTTCCAGGTAAAAAAATCATAAATTCTTCCTAGAGT
>JZKD02S1676016.1:234647-277207 GCA_000966675.3 Picea glauca
CCCCTCGATGCCAACCCAACTTAATCACGGTCAACAGTTTCCATTGTCATTTTTTGTATGCTCATTTCTTTAAAAAGTAATACCAAGATTCTCTGGTATCTTTGTAGTTAGCTTCCAAGAATGCTTCCAACTCTTCTTGTCTCTTCTACCAGTTGGAGTTTGGAGGAGGAATTTTCAAAGGGGGTTAGTACTCGACAATGTCGCTAACTCCTTTGTCTAAGAGGAATGTATGTAGCAGGGAAGGGATGGTGCAAAGAAATCTGTCATGTCATTTAGTATAGAATTTGTTCTTGATGGTTTGCAATGACTCTCTGTATTCAATGGTTTGATCTTCGATGTAATCTTCCATAATCCTCCTAGCCCACTCGTTTAATATTTTTCTTCCTATGTTTATGATATTGTGCATCAAATTCTCATCAGAAGTGGGTATGCACATTAGGTTGATTGAGATATGCAAATAATTCTTATGGGATGGCTTCCAAAAATCATTCATGAGTTTCTGAGAAGAATTGAGCGCATTATTAAGAAAGTGTCAATCGATTTCTTCTTGCATAATTCTTGTTGTAATTGATAATTTTACGCTCCCACCATTCATGTAGTCTTCCAATTTTAGCATCTATGTGCATTTTTGTTGTGAATTCTCGAGCTTGGAACTACCAGAAACAGAACCAATGTTGTATTCTAGGGGAAAGTACGATAAGGTTTCTAGCATATCCATACACAGAGTATTGTAGACTACAACATTATACATAAGAACACATAGACATATAGAAGAAAATACACAAGTGGGGAAGAACCATCAATATATTTTATTATATGTGTGTCCAAAACAACCTTTTTATTTCCATTACATGATAGTGTGTACATATGTATGATATACATTTATTGGTTGGTTACATTTCTTAACTGATCATTCGGTTGGCGCTAACTATTTGTTCGACCAAATTCCTAACTGAATACTGCAATCGACTTGGATATTTTACTGAAGATTCTAGTCGGTAGGGTTGACTAGCCCCTACAATAGACCCTATATCCTTTATTTGTTGATATGCAACCAAACTCTGTCGCCCACCATAAAAAAATTCTCAACTTTGTGTTGATCATATCAGGCCTTGTACTTTTCCCATGACTTCTTCAATCTCCATGTACTTTCAGTGGATCTACCAAATCCAAGGGGAATGGTGGAAAATGCCCAAAGAAAGTTTCAAAATGGGACTTATCGACAGAAGTGTGGATCACTTTCTTATAAGAGTGTTGAATACAAATCAAATTTCCATTCCAAGTATTTGGATTATTATGGTTGTAACCCCTCAAATGTTGAACCAATGTCTTGTTTACTACTTATGCATTCCCATCTATCTATGGAGGAAAGTTGTAGATCTCTTCAAATTGGTTTCCATATTCTCTGAAAGTGTAATCTAAAAAGAACCAAGAAATCCAATATCCCTACCTAAGATGATGATCCTTGGTATCCCAAAGTGAACCCAAACCTTTTCAAATAACATGTTTGTTTCTTCTTGTCCTTTTATGGACTTTTTACAAGGCATAAAAATGCACATATCGTTAAACCTATCAACTACCACAAATAGATAGTCGTGTCCCTTCTTAGTTGTTGGAAAACCACCCACAAAATCCATGTAGATGTTATCCCAGGGTCCAGTGGGTACAGACAGAAGATGGTATAAGCCTTGATTTCTATTACAAGGCTTGCTAATACAACAAATTATGCATCCTCTAATAAACAAAGCTACATATTCTTGCATTCTGGTCCAATAAACATACCTATGTAAGTTGGCAATTGTCTTCTCAACACAAAAACGTCCTTCAACCTTGGAGGTGAAAGTCTCTCTAATAAGATGCAATATTTAAGCTTTAGGAATTTAGAGCTTATTTATATTGTAGAGCAACCCATTTTGTTGATGATAGTCAATCTTACCATCACCTTCCTCTACAATAATTTGGCCTTCTAGTTGCTAAAACACCTCTTTAAAGTATTTATCTTATGTGTTTGCCTCTTTATATGCATCATGGGTAAAATTATCCATGTGAACAAGAGTTACCGAAGATGTAATATTATATGTAGGTGTCCTTGAAATCATATATTCCAAATTATTAGTGATGCCCCTCTTATATTTATGACTAGATGATTTTTTTGCAAAAACCCCAACCACTTGTAGTGTCTAGCTTGTTGAAAGTTACTATGGGCCTGCAAATACTACATTGGCTAGTTATTACTGTGGATACTGGTTTCCTTTCCCAATATATAGTTCCTCCACTGATCCAGGTGGATATTGGTGGCCACCCACCTATTCCACTTGGACCCCCACCATTTCTTCTTTCAGTTTTTCAGTTTCCACACAATTTACTATTTTTAGCAGTTTTTCGGGTCCTAAACTTCCAGAGCCGTTTTGAGGCCTTAAACGACATTTTTTGGGAAAACAAGGAGCAACATGCATTGTATATCATGTTGCTCACCCAAAAGTTTTATTCCTCGGATAGATATTTCTAACGAGGTATGGAATGCATCAAACGGAGATTGTATGCCAAAGTTACGTCCCTGAGAAGTTGATGTACCAACTTACCCAAACGGGGCCCATAGTCTTGGTGTTTCATCTCCTAGGGTTAGGTCTTTGGATGTTTAGGGTTTTCCATTGTTTCTCAATAATAATAGGCCTTCAAGCCTCATTGTAACATATTTCAGAGGCCAGTAGCCGCCACATCTCTTCTCATAGATAAGCTACCAGCACCCTAGCTAGTTTATTTCCATTCTATCTGTAAGCATATTTCAGTCATTTGTTATTAATGAAATGAAGTCTTATTTCTGTTGCATCTCTATGTTTATGTGTATTTCTGTATTTCATTGTGTTCCTACATAAATCCATATCAGTGGTATCAGAGCGGTCTACTCATTCTTGATCCTTCTTTCCATGTCCTCAACGAGGTCGGGGTATAAGGAGTTGAGGCTTGATCTGGTTGAACCTTTGCAAGATCAGCCTCACAAACCCCGACGACCACCCATGGGGGAAGAAAAGAAAGATGAGGGAGAAGGAGATCCTATCAAAATGTTTCTTGAGGAGGCCCTCGAGAAACAAAGGAACACGATGATGGACAACTTTGCCCAAATTCTTCAACGGATTCCCACTGGCAGCGCATCGACATCCAACAGCCACTCTAGAGGCACCACTCCTCTTAAGGTACAAGTAAACTTTGACATTCCCATATTTGAGGGCCAAATAGATGCATATGTCATAGATAGATGGTTGAATCTATTAGAAGGATATTTCTCGGTTCATGACTTTTCCGACCGAGAAAAGATTATTTTTTCACTCCTCAAAGCCGCCCCCCATGTCAAGGACTAGTGGGAAACCTACTCTGAGCAAGAGGGCGAGGGAGAACCCTCTCTGTTCTCGACCGCACCCACTTGGAATTATTTCCAAGACGCCATCAAGGAACAATATTATCCCATGGGGAGCTATGAGGAAAAATACATACAATGGACTACATTGCGGCAACAAAGGGACCAAGATGTGCATGAAATGATGAATCTATTTCATACCCTATGCACGAAGTTGGGTATCAAAGATTTAGAGAAACATTTCGTGTTAAAGTACCGTAGTTTTCTGCATAGATAAATTCAGGAGGAAATGGACTTCATTGACATCTCCTCTCTTGGTGTGGCATAACGATACGCTGCCAAGATTGAGCAGAAGTTCAAACAGAAGAAGCGAGACTTTGGGTCTGCAAAGCAGAAGCCAGGGAAAGGTACCCCCAAACCGTAGAACAAAGGACCAAGCCAAGGCAGGGTAGCCCAGGACAACCCACCAAAGCCACAAGAAAAGAACAACACCATCAAGCCAAAAAAGGACACGGGGAAGTGGTGTGAGTTCCATAAGAGCTCCACTCACAACACAAGTGAGTGTTGGGCCAAGCAGTCACTAGTAGCCGAGTTGAAGGCTTATGAATCAGATGCATACTCTGACTCTGAATCAGAACCTGACAAGGGGAATGACAGGGGGAAGAAGATTATCAAGGTGGAGCCCAATGCCACCGTTGCCACCATGAATATCCAGAAGGAGGAACCGGAAGATCCAGAGGAGACGAAGCATCTCTTCCATTCCAAGATGTGGGTAAAGGGTTCCCCGTTGTAGTTCATTGTCAACAGCGGGAGCCAGAAGAACCTCATCTTGGTAGAGGTCGTGAAGCGGTTGGGCTTGCCGACCACATCACACCCACAACCATACACCATCGGGTGGTTGCACCAAGGACGGGACCTTCGCGTCAATCAATAATGTCGCCTTCCCTACAACATCAAGCCCTTCATGGATGAGGTATTATGTGACATTGCTCCTCTTGATGTTTTTGATGTATTATTAGGCCAACCGTACTTGTGGAAGTGACATGTTATGTATGAGTCTAGGCCTCATGCTGTTATTATCACTTTGGGCAATAAGTTGTACAGGATACCGGAGATAGCACTGCCTACCACCATTTCTTTGGTTACTGCAAAACAATGCAGTAAGCTCATTTCCAAAACCAGGAAATTTGTTTTCCTGATGATCCACCCTCAGGGAAAGAGGAATATTGTGGCCATGACCTCCAGACAAGGCCCCGCTGCACGAAAACAACAGATGGATAAGGTCGTGGAGGAGTATGAGGACATATTCACCTCCCCCATAGGGGTGCCTCTACACTGCCAGGTCAATCACCCCATCGATCTGACCCCAGGTGTGTCGCTTCCCAATGGACCCATCTATCGGCGCTCTGTCTTGGAGAATGAAAAAATCAAGAGGCAGATTCAGGAGTTGTTGCAAAAATGTCACATCCGGCCAAGTTCATCGCCCTATGGGAGACCGATCGTGTTGGTGCAAAATAAGGATGGGACTTGGAGACTCTGCATTGACTATCGTGCACTCAACAAGATCACTATCCGGAATAGGTACCCGATCCCATGGATTGATGACCTTCTAGACCAACTCAAGAGGGTGAAATATTTCAGCAAGATCGACTTGAATTCTGGGTATCACGAACTACCAATCGAACCCTCTGATGTGTGGAGGACTGCATTCAAATCCAAGGAGGGCCTTTTCGAATGGTTGGTCATGTCTTTCGGGTTCACGAATGCCCCTGCAACCTTCATGAGGCTAATGGATGACATCTTGCAGCCATTCACCAACTCATTTGTAGTGGTGTACTTGGATGATATTATGATCTTCAGCCAAACTTGGGAAGAGCACCTCCACCACATTCGACAGGTCCTCCAAACACTGCGGCAACACAAGTTGTGTGCCAATTTGGAGAAATGCACTTTTGGCATAACCCAGGTTCAATATCTGGGATACATTATTGATGAGCGGGGGGTGCATGTAGATCCAGCAAAGATCCAAGTCATTCAGGATTGGCCAGCCCTAACCACCCTAACAGAGATCCGCAGCTTTTTAGGTCTTGCCAATTTCTACCGCGGGTTTGTGTTGGGATTCTCTCATATCACTTGGCCCTTGAGTCAAGTCACCAAGGGAGGAGCTAAAGAAAAACTCTTTTGGTCTGAATCTCAAAAGAAGGCGTTCAAGGAGTTGAAGCATCGCCTCTTCTCTGCACCAGTGCTCACATTACCAGACTTGCAACAACCATTTGAGATCGAGACAGATGCCTCTGACTATGCTATTGGGGCAATCCTTACTCAACATGGGCATCTAATGGCATATCACTGTGAGACACTTTCTGACACAGTCTGGAAGTATCCCACTTATGACAAAGAAATGTATTCCATTGTGCAGGCTTGTCGGCAATGGAAGCATCACATTTTTTTAAAGGAAATGGTCATCCACACAGACCATCGACCCCTGTAGTTCATACAGACACAAGGGAAGTTGTAGAATGATCACCATCAGAAGTGTTCCACGTACCTGCAATAGTTTCATTTGAACATTAAGTACAAAAAAGGCAGCACCAATAATGTTTCATACTGCCTCAGTCAACCACCCATCATGGCGCTAACCACTGTGCTCAACTCTTGTGGGCACGAGACTTCTAATTGGCTGCTTCTCTACACAAGTGATCCAGAATTCGGCCACACATACAATACACTCTTGGAGGGTAAGAAAGTTCCCAATTTTCACCTCCAGGATGCCCTTCTTTGTCACCTGGGACACCTTTGTGTTCCTTCAAGCAAGCGTGCCAAGATGATTTTGGAGGTTCACTACAGTCGGGTCGTTGGGAATTTTGGGGTCGAGAAAACCATGGCAATACTGCAAAAGTATTTCTATTGGCTAAACCTTCGACAAGATGTCGGGAAGTACATCAAGTCCTCCACTGCTTACGCCATTGCCAAACTGACCATCAAGAAGCAAGGTCTCTATACTCCGCTTCCTACCCCCAGTGGACCTTGGGAATCCATCTCTATGGATTACATGTCGGGCCTTCCTTCTACTAAGCATGGCAATGACTGTGTTTTTGTGGTCATCGACCGATTCTCGAAGATGTCCATTATGATGGCCTGCAAGAAGAATATCACAGCAGAAGCCACTGCTAAACCCTTCTTTGAAGGAGTGTGGGTACACTTTGGGATCCCACAGTCTATCATCTCATATCGGGATAGTAGGTTCCTCAGTACATTTTGGTCCAGCCTCTGGTTGACGCTGGACACCAAGCTCACCAAGTCCACAGCTTTCCATCCGCAAACTGATGGCCAGACAAAGGTCATCAATCGGATGATCGTACACATTCTTCTCATGTACAATTCAAAGCATCCATGCACATGGGATGAGAGCCTCCCCTATGTACAAAATAGCTACAACTGGGCTCTCCATAGCTCAACCAGCCACAACCCCTTTCAAGTGGGCTTGGGATTCCAACCACTATGTCCCATTGACATAGCCATGCCATTTGTGGCTACTAAAGAAGATTAAGCTCATGTCCAGTCTAAGGCTCATAAGGGAAACAATTTCATTGAGCACATTCAACACATCCGCCAATAGGTTCATGACATCTTGGACAGAGCCAATGCTAAGTACAAGCAGCGACATGATCAACATCGTGTGCCACACAACTTCCAGGTGGGTGACAAAGTGTGGCTGCATTTTCAAAAGGAGCGCCTCGCTGGACCCCACCGCAATATTTGTCTGCTCTGATATGGGTTGTACACCCTCACCAAGGTTGTAGGGGAAAATCCCTTTGAGCTCAGCATTCCACCATTCCTTGGTCTGCACCCAGTGTTCAATGTGGACCGCCTTCGGCTCTGCTTTCCACCTCTACTAGACACATTCAACATGGCAGAACAATTCACACCAAAAAATTTAAATCCAAACTGCATGGAACAAGACACAACTGATCAGATCATGGATACACAGATCAAGCACACCCGAAAACAAAGGATACCACTATATCGAGTTGTCAAAGCAGGCCAACTCCTTCACCAAGGCAAATGGCTCACTAGGGACCAAGTTCAGCAGAAGTTTCCTCATCTCATGGAGGAACTCAATGCAATGGGGACCATTGCTTCCTCAAGAGGGAGGAATGATCCAGGTGGATATTGGTGGCCACCCACCTATTCCACTTGGACCCCCACCATTGCTTCTTTCAGTTTTTCAGTTTCTGCATAGTTTACTATTTTTAGCAGTTTTTTGGGTCCTGAACTTCCTGAGTCGTTTTGAGGCCTTAAACAACGTTTTAAGGGGGTAAATGGAAGAAACATGGATTGTGGATCATTTTTCTCACCCAAAAGTTGTAGTCCTCGGATAGATATTTCTAACGAGGTATGGAACGCGTCAAACGGAGATTGTATGCCAAAGTTACGTCCCTGGGAAGTTGATGTACCAACTTACCCAAACAGGGCCCATAGTCTTGGAGTTTAGGGTTTTCCATTGTTTCTCAATAATAATAGGCCTTCGAGCCTCATTGTAACACAATTCATAGGCCATTAGCTGCCACATCTCTTCTCAGAGATAAGCTACCATCGCCCTAGCTAGTTTATTTCCATTCTGTCTGTAAGCATATTTCAGTAATTTGTTATTAATGAAATGAAGTCTTATTTCCGCTACATCTCTATGTTTATGTGTATTTATGTATTTCATTGTGTTCCTACATAAATCTGGATCATCCACTTCTTAATATCTTGAACCATGACTAGAGTTCTTATCGTGCATAGGGTAGTCTAGGACTCCACCATGAAACATTTCAAAATGATAGCATATCGGCTTACTTCTCTGCATCAAGGGGGATCCCATAGCATAACCACTAGCATCCATATCCACTTTGAAGGGATTATACATATTAGTAAATGTAAGAAGTGGTGATTGATTGATCTTCTACTTCAACTCATCCAAATCTTTCTAATGATTTGTCCCCCGCTAGAAACTCTTACCATTGGTTGTCATGGAATGAAGCAGTGTGGCTACAGCTAAAAAGAATATTATAAACTTCAATAGGCACTATTTTATGCCAAAAAATATCGTAAATTTAGTGTAGTTAGAACTATCCACTTGAGAATGGCCTCCATCTACTCAAAATCTATGTAATGCCCCTTATTTTCGGCTTAGACAGTTAGAAATTTGTTTTTTCTTTTCGTAGTAATTCATTGCTTAGTAACTATTTGGACTCAGTGAGGCTGATATAGATATGTGAGAGGTGTAAATATAGACCTATTTATGTGTTCCATAATATTATTTTTACAATTATATGTTAATGATGCTAATCGTTATGTGATTTGGTTAAACATGCAAATTTAAATGTGGGATTTCAATACATGGAAATTGTTTCAAAATTATGTTGTGAAAGTATAATAGATGTGACGCATGTTGTAAATAAACATACATTTCTTGATTGAATGTCAATACAAATATGGATGATCATATGAAAATTGTGATGTATCTGCATGGATATGAGTATTGGTGAGCTAACCAAATGATTGTAGTGTTGGGGTAGCTTGGAGTAGACATCAAGAATATAATGTATGGTATAAGTTGTACGTATGATTTAATTTATGATTCCAAATATTGCTATGATATGTCATAAGTGTGAATTTGAAAGGATGCAGAGCTTTCCCAGAGTGGTTGTTTGACGACATGACTCTAAGAACAATAGTTGCATAGTATCACTTGATATATGGTGTTGACCCTAGTTCTATCAAGAAGGGTGGAGGTATTATCATCGAGTATCTTATTGAACCTAGTTGTATCAGGAAGGGTGGAGGTATTTATCACCATTTATCCTCTAAAACTTGGAGTCGTGGGAGATTTGTGTTAAGCCACGCTCCCCTAGATGTGTGATGGTGACTACCAGTTGCTTGTTGGGGAAGCTTGGTCAAGATAATGACACTTCCTCTTATGGGCTCTATTTGTAGTTAGGTCAATATAGTTGATGCTCCAGCTTAGTCCAGAAGAGGAAAGGATAGGATGTGGAAGATGGAAGTAGGGTAGGGAGGAAGGATGATTCAATGTTAGTTGAGAATACTACTTGGGGATTATATGTTCCACTCTTGTTTCTCACTTGGTTCCTACCATGTTTAAAACCATCATTGTTTATTCTCTTTCAATATTTTAAGCGCGATGATCAATTATTGATTAATTGTTGTAATTGTGTTCATTAAGATAACTAAATTATGCATTTACTTGATTCGTTGTCCTACATGCCTTGGTGTGATCATACAGGAACTATGAACTAGAGGCAGTATAGTGCATGTGTATACTATGTCTTTGCTAGCTACGCATACATATCATGCACATGTACACTAGTACAATTAATTGATGTATTAATTATTAAACCAGTTTATTAACTATTTAATTGAATGGTTTAATGACTATGTAAATTGCATTACGTACATAAATATCTAGTAGCATTAGATACCTTATTTGACTTTGATTGATGGTTGGTATGATGAATTAAATGAGTATGGTGGGTTGCCATAAATTTTGGGAGAAATTGTCATGTTGCATTTATAAGCTAGCATGAGAAGAAATACTTTACATTTTATTTATTGTTATTTATGTAAGTCATTTATATTTTAGTTTTATTTTCACATTTTCCCAAAAATCTAGATGATGGAGGTTGATGGATAATAATGATGGTGGTTGAGAAGACTTGGAGAAGGGGGTATGGAAACTTGATAAATAGGAAGAGGAAATGATGTTGAGGTGGGGGTGGGAGAGTTTGGAGCTTGTGGGGAGTTTGGATCATTCATGGAAGATATATATCTTGTGGTAGTCTTCTTATAGTATATCTTCTTTGTTGTTCTTAGAGTCACAGGAATGAAGGGCCAAGAAAACAAAATGTTTCTTGGAGTTAGGAAGTCGGCTATGATCCTGCTTGTATAGGAGGATAAATCAGTTGTTTCACTCTAGGAAACTGGGAAAAGAATGCTTGGAATCATATTTATACTACTGGTAGGACTACATTGCAAATGATCAGCTTCAACAGACGAGGGAGGATGTATTTTCTTAGTATGTATTTTTATGTTTCTGTTATTCCATTTAAAGAGTAAAAATTGGTTACATTTGTTAACACATATTATTGATAAAGGGTGTTTTTCCCTTAGGAAATAACACCATGGTGAAAAAATGCAGAAAGGGGTGCTTGCACAACCCACATTATTCTCTTACCCTAAGTTTTGGGGTGATTTGATGCTTTGGCCCGTTGTGCTAAGGAGCGCACAAATCTAAGCGACTGATATCTGCACACTCAGATCTATGACCCGCAGCAACAGCTTGGACCCCCCCGACTATTCTACCTTTAACCGGGGGGGTCTGAGTTGGTGGTTTTGCAAGCACGGGCCCCCCACTACGTGTCACCCTCATCGCAACTCAGACCCCTCCCCCCCCGCCCCCCGCCCTCCTCCAAGATAACCCACTTAACGCTTGTACTTACTGCCCGCGCTCCCTCCAACACCTATCCTCCACTTGCCTGTCCCTGCCCGCGGCCTTTTCTTCCCCCTCTCATATCTCGACATGTGTCTTCCACTTCCCCTCCATGTCACCTCTGTCATGTTTTCATGTCCCCCCTAACCACTCACATCCCTCTGCCTCCACATCTTCTCCATGTGCCACATCACCTCTGCGCCTTTACACCTCAGCTCCTGAGTACTGGTGGCCACGTTTTCTCAGTCACTGTTCTACCAACCGAACCATTCCACATGGTTGTCGATCGTTCATTGTAGCCTGCTGGTTTTTGCTAATCGTTCGTTGTAACCTATTGGTTTTTTCCAATCGCCTCATCATCATCCACATCATCCTGCCAATGTTCCCTGCAAACAACCTAGCAAAGTATAGGTGGAAGAAGAGCAGGGTAAGGCTCGCACGTTTTCCAGGTGCAAAGTTGACTCATGCTCATCCTGATCCTGATGCAGATAGTTAATGAAGTAGGGAAATGTGGTTGAAACATCATCTCCCTCCATAAATGGAAGCCTCAGAATTTATGGTTAAGGGGACAGGACTGTCAGCATGTCAGGTCCCTACTAAAGCACGTTGCGTATAACAGAAGCTCGTGTCTGACTGGAAGATGCATGCACAGTCTATCAGACAGCATGCAGACGTAAAGCCTTGAATGCAAATACTCAGGGAGGATTCTGCTGTCAGTGGTGAATTTTTCTAAGTACATGTAGGCATCTTTGATATTTTGTTATGGTTAATGGTTGAGCAGGGCTCCCGGATTGTAAATTTTGATGAAGCACATTGGTTCTCTGGTTATGTACTTGATTTGAGATTTCTTGTTCAATAGAAGTCAGCTTCTTTCCATCTTTGTGTAACAGCTGTGTTAAAACACTTAGGCATGGAAGATCTAGTTGAGGGTCGTTATGCTATTGTTATGCAGGTTTGATCATAGCAGTATCATGACCATTTTTAGCTAGCACCTGTCGATATCTCTTTCCCTCTTACACTGAGTAGCTCGAGCATGGAAGATCCAGTCGAGTTGTTGTAGCAACATCGTGATGAAGGTTCGATCATCATGTTGTTATGACAATGTTGTTTGAACATATCTCAGTGTCTGAAACCTAGGCTTAAGAGTAATCTTGAGTCTGATTTTTCTTCTCCAAGCTGCTTGAAAGCCTGATGCCCATAGTAGTCTTGTTCACCTTTCTCACTAAGTCTTCCCTCTGCTCACACTCAAGCTCCACTTGTTGACTGAAGTTGATCAAGACCTCACCTGCTTGTGCATGTTGGTCCCTGTTTTATGAGTTAAAATGATATTGTCTTGAGTCCACGCCCATTTGACCTCTTTAAAACCAACCTATGACATATAAACTGATGGGTATTAGGCTCACCTTCTAATGCAATCGGAGGGTGACTTCTGGTGCTAACATTTCTGGCATCAATGCCGGAGAACAAATTGAATACTTTTCCCTGGGTTGAACAACAAAGCTTACTGGTTTTGAAGGTGCATCAGAACTAATTACATCAAAGATTGTGACTTGCACCAGGCGACTCCACTATTTCGACTCCACTGTTTTAGTTGTGGATCCGAGAGGCAGACACACGAGGCCTACTCTATAGTTGCCTCTGGCTGCACCTGAATCTGACCCAGAGAGGATCATTAAGAAAGGAAATATTTCTCAGGAAGGATTTTGTTGTTTTCCCAGACTAAAAGCTCCCTGGGAAGAATGACATTGCAGAGATCCAGTTTTAGATGGTGAACTAAACCTGGACACATTATTTTGACTGATTATATTTCACCATGGCGACTCCATTGTGCAGAATCTATCAGTGACTCCACTGAAGAGAGACAATTCAAAAGGCTATGGAGGCTATCCTGGCCAAGAGATTTGCCCCCTTCAATTTCTCAGCCATAACTGGTTATCCACATCCAATGCCAGCTATAAATGAATGGGATGATTATCTTCCGATATTCAGAGGAAGCAAGCATGACCATCTCGGTGAGAACTTATTCAATTTCCGTATATGCATGCTTGAGCATGATTTTTTTCACGAGGATGTCTTGATCAAGATGTTTATATTTTATTTAGAGGAAGATGCTCGTGAATGGTGTCAATCTCTCCTTGCTTCCAGTATCCATTCTTTGAAGGATTTTCACAACGCTTTTAATTCATATTAGGAGAATATTTACCTATCTCATCTTATTTTGGATGACTGTTGTAATAAGTTTTCATCCCATGCCCAGCAAAGGATAGGGTCTTGTTCGTTTGATGAGTCTGGTGAAGATCTAATTAGAAGAGAAAGTGAGGAAAGGAGCGAGTATTTTGAAAATGTGGATGAAAGCTTTTCTCTTTCTATTTCTCGAGAAGAAGTCCTTCCATATATGAGTGTTAATGGTCTTCATGATTGCATAGCCATAGATGCATCATATTCTGCCCCTGATGCACCTTTTGTCTTAGTTGTAAAAGAAGAGATAGTTGTGGAATAGGATTCTTCTCTTTTCCTTCAACAGGTTTCCCATGATGTATTTTCACCTAGGATTGAAGAGAAGAATCACGGGGTCACTCATTTTTCTTTGCAAGGTAAAAAATTTCTTCACTCACCCATCTTTGATGAGCACTCAGATGAAGAAGAGTCGATCCCTACCTTACATTTTGTTGACTTGGAGAGAATCTAGCCTGTGTATGACAACTATGAATCGAATTCCGATGTGGATATGATGTGTTTTCAAGACCATACTACAGATACTTTTCCTTTATTCATTAAGGAAAATCATTGGGTGGAAATCATCCATCTTGGGCCTGCAGAAGACATTGAGCAGCATGTTAAGGTGAAGCACCCATTCATTGATATACACGAGGAGATTTCTTACCATCATCTAGAAGATGTGATTGGAGCAGACCAGGGAGAAGTGGACCAGCATCCTACATCATCTTTTCACTCACCTGTTCTTGCCACAAACTTTCAGCTAGAGGTGAGTAGTGGTAAAGCAGAGCAGGTTTCTTGTTATCAATATAGTAGGTTTTATCACCTATTCTATGATCCCGTAAGAGAGTACATGGAATTACATCTTCTCCATGTATTTAAGCCTCCAAGATTTATCTTACCTTCGACATTGGAGGGTAAACTGGAAAATGTAACCCATTTGTTGTCACAGTTTCATTATCTTTTATTAATCAGTGACAGAGTAAATGATTTTTCAGTTAGGAGGTTACTTGACTAGCTATGGTGGAAGTTTGCTTTCACCTAGCACTTTGTAAAAATCAGTTAGCTTAGGTGTTGTACATAAATAAGCTCCATCAGGAGCAGGTGTGTTTTCTTTCTATTTGTAAGAGGAGTAGTTTAAGTTGTCCGTATGTGTCTTGGGCATGGTATATCAGAGCATGACTCCACAACCCAACACTAAGGCACTAAAGCTACAAAATGAATTCTCATAGCATCGCAGGGAGGTCTTTATCCCCCATGGAGCCTAATGTTAACACATATTATTGATAAAGGGTGTTTTTCCCTTAGGAAATAGCATCGTGGTGAAAAAATGCAGAAAGGGGTGCTTGTGGAACACACATTATGCTCTTACCCTAAGTTTTGGGGCGATTTGACGCTTTGTCACGTTGTGCTAAGGAGCGTGCAAATCTGAGCGGTTGAGATCTACGCACTCAGGTCTACAGCCTGCAGCAGCATCTTGGACCCCCTCGACCGTTCTGCCTTTAACGGGGGGGTTTGAGTTGGTGGTTTTGCAAGCGCGGGCCCCCCACAACGTGTTGCCCTCACGGAAACTCGGACCCGCCCCCCACCCCATGCTTTACCACTTACCACCTACCCCCCCCTTTGAGCTAACATGCTTACCGCCTCCACTTACCACCCGTGCTCCCACCAACACATGTCCTCCACTCGGTTGTCCCTACCTGCTTCCTTTTCTTCCCCTTATCATATCTTGACATGTGTCTTCCACTTCCCCCCCATGTCACCTCCATCATGTTGTCCTGTCCCCCCTAACCACTCACATACCTTTTCCTCCACGTCTTCTCCCTATGCCACATCACCCCTGCACCTTTAAACCTCAGCTCCTGAGTAATGGTACCCATGCTTTCTCAGTCACCGCTCTGCCAACTGCACCATTCCACATGGTTTCCAATCGTTTGTTGTAGCCTATTGGTTTGTGTCAATCACCTCGTCAGCATCCACGTCACCCTTCCAGTGTTCCCTACAAACGGCCTAGCAAAGCACAGGTGGAAAAAGAGCAGGGTGAGGCTGGCACATTTTCCAGGCACAGAGTTGACTCATTCTCATCTTGATCCTGATGTAGACAGTTAATGAAGTAGGGGGAGGTGGTTAAAACATCATATCCCTCCATAAATGAAAGGCTCGGAAGTTATGGTTAAGGGGATAGGATTGTCAGCAAGTCAGGTCCCTACTGAAGCATGTTGCATCTGACAAAAGCTCGTGTCTGACTGGAAGTTGCATGCACAGTCTACCAAACAGCATGCAGACATAAAGCCTTGAATGCAAAGACTCAAGGAGGCCTCTATTGTCAATGGTGAATTGCTCTGAGTATATGTAGGCATTTTTTATATTTTGTTATGGTCAATGGTTGAGCAGGGCTCCCAAATTGTAAATTTTGATGAAGCACATTGGTTCTCTGGATATGTACTTGATTTGGGATTTCTTGTTCAATAGAAGTCAGCCTCTTTCCATATTTGTGTAATAGTTGTGTTAAAACACTGGGGCATGGAAGATTCAGTCGAGGGTCGTTATGTTGTTGTTATGCAGGTTTGATCATAGCAGTATCATGACCAGTTTTAGCTATCTCTTGTTGTTATCTTTTTCCCTCTTACACTGAGTAGCTTGGGCATGGAATATCCAGTCGAGTTGTTGTAGCAGCATCGTGATGAAGGTTTGATCATCGTGTTGTTATGACTGTGTTGTTTGAACATATCTCAGTGTCTGAAACCTGGGCTTAAGAGAAATATTGAGTCTGAGTTTTCTTCTCCAAGTTGCTTGAAAGCCCATAGAAGTCTTGTTCACCTTTCTCACTAAGTCTTCCCTCTGCTCACACTCAAGCTCCACTTAGTGACTGAATTTGATCAAGGCCTCACCTGCTTGTGCATGTTGGTCCATGTTTTCAAAGTTAAAACGATATTGTCTTGAGTCTGTGCCCCTTTGACCTCTTTAAAACCAACCTGAGACATATAAACTGATGGATACGGGGCTCACCTTCTAATGCAATTGGAGGGTGACTTTTGGTGCTAACAACATCAAATAATTTAATGCTTGTGTATGTAAGTTAGAAAATATTATTTCATAGGATCCCATGGAGATGTGATAAATTTGATATATTAGTTCATACAATCCCATGGAGAGGTACTACATTTGGTATCAAAGCCTAGTTTCGAAACTTAGATCTAGGACCTACTCACCCTACAATCCATAAACAACCCATAATTTAATTTACAATGCTTCAGACTTGAGAAGGAACATCTCCATAAAAACTTAACCCTATGTTGAAATAGAGAACAACAATTATAATATAGACATAAGAGTAATTTATTTATGATAAAAACATTGCATTTAGAATTTTTCAAACACCTGGACAAGAAATCTTACCAAATAAAGAATTTAATACTCTTTAAAGCAAATTAAGCCACACCCAAAAATATTCTTAATAGGTGAGATCATGTTATTTTTTACCAATAACAGGGAACTTCTATAAAATTTGCATAGGACATGCAATTATAAATTATACATACAAACATATATCAGTCGATAGAATTGAATGTGACAACAACGTTTCGAACATAATTGTGTTTGCATATAGTAAATAAAAATGTATCTAAAGTTATTATTTCCATCTCTCATATGGTTTAGGGATCATAGCATAATACATCAAATTTAGAGCATAGGTCGCAAATCCAAATATACATGTAGAGCCTACAAATGAGTCTATTCCAAATCAACTTAGAAATCTAGTCCCATATATAGTTGAATTTGAACCCTGAAAGTGTTAGATACCACCTGAATATTCCATCCTTGAAAAGAAGCTCGATAAGAACATCCCTGAGGTAAGGCTTGGTATCTATCAATAACCACTTCACAAAATAAGGATATGAAACCGAAAATACTTTAACATTAGGATCTGTATAAAGACTTTGTAGCAGCAGATCCATATCCTTCAACAGTTTGAGATCGAGGTCCAGAAGCTACTATTGAAGAGCTTTTTCATCCAGTTGGTTAGTTGCATTTACTCTTGTTGTGCCAGGTGTATAAAATCTGTTCAAATGAAAATGAAAGAAGGAAACAACAATATGATGTTAATCGTCGCCAACTAAAAGAGATAATAAAAAAGTTTTAGGATGACAAGATCGAGATCCATGGAAGATTGAGATTTTATTGATCCATGAATGATTAGATTGTTGAATACAGAATACCAGATGATTCTATCCATGTATTCATTGTCTAAATATGATGGTCGGTCTAAATAAATGGAAAAACCTTGTGCTACTTGCCTTGGATAGAATTACTAGGATCATAACAAAATCGATTCCAAAATTGTTATAGTTGTCTCTGTATTATTTTGATCAATGTGATGAAGGACCAATATAAAAACATGTGCCATCTCTTGAAAGGAGGAGAATTATCACATTGTAATTTTATTTCGTTGTAGAACGATTTCTGATTAATACAAAGATTTGTAGAGTTATGTTGTCTCCATCATGGTGTGAATGAAGATTTAATAAAAAGAAGTTATTGTTCTTTCTCCCATACTTAATATAAGGAGGAAGGGCCCCCTCATGGATAAGGTATTGTATGGATAAGGTATTGTTGTATTTTATTAGATTTAGTCGTTTCCATTTTATTAGTTTTTTTTTTACTTTCAATGTTGTGAGTATCCTAAAGAATGTTATTAATTTTCAATAGATTTTTCCATTGAGTAAACTATGTGTGATAGGATTATTTGTTTTGTTGAAGAAAGAAAATTACAGAGACAAAAAGAAATGTTCTAGACTCTCATGCAAATAATTAACTACCTTATGCTATGTCATGAACCCACCATTAATACAATTACAACCTGAGTTTCCATGAGTTACAAATTAGCAAGGTCATAGCACATTTCCCTTCGTGCAAAGAGTGATTCTTCCTTATGTCATTTATTTTCAAGCAAAGGTAAATTTCCTTTCTTCAAGTAGATCTTGATTCTTGCAATAGTGTCATTTTCTTTATGATTCCCAAAGAAAATGGGGGAAAACTACCTCTAGAGAGAAATATTTCTAGGAGTGATCCTCGTTCAAAGGTCATTCCCATCATGACGTAGTAGTCTTTTTCTAGAACGATCTTGGTCTTTGTTCTTTATCATGCTCGTATATACATGAGAATAAGTAACCGAGCTTAGTCTTTGTTCTTTCTCGTGCTCATAAATACATGAGAATGTGATCGAGTATACTTTTATCACTTTTTCGAACTTGTAAAGTTTATACGAAAAAGGAACTCTTTGGAGTCTCCTTTAAGCTCTTTTTAGACTGTCTAAACATGAAAATGTTGTTGAGTGATCTTGCTTCCTTTCACACTCGTTAAAACGTTTGAAAGGGCGTCTTTCGAGGGATATTTTATCTCTTTTTTAGCCTCGCGAGACTAATTACGAAAAATGAACACTCTAATCAAGCATGATTAGAATAGTTTTCCCCTGTATTGTTTTACACTTTTTTCGGGCTTGGGAGACTAAATTTACAAAAAATGCATCCATGTAGTCGCCTTTAAGTTCTTTTCAGACTCTCTAAACATGAAAAACCACTTATTTTTCCTTCTATGGACTTGCTAAAATACACATTGAATGACCCATATGGGAGCGGACCCTTACTTCTTATAACACGATAAATAAAGGAAGAGGAACTTACTGAAGGTGAGTTATATCAAGCATGTGTTACCCTCCTTGAGCTCGTTAAATAAAAAATAGGTACTCATCTATTTGGGTGGGGGGAAATTTGAAGGAAGTGGGTCAAGTTTTTGGGAATCCTTTATGGAAACTATTGTCTCCCTTGAACAAGGCACTTTTTTTTGTCTCGTCTTACAGTTGGATAATATGCTTGTCTCTGAGTCATATTAACTCCATGTGTTGCCATACTTTTTCGTCGAGTCGAAGAGTGCTCTTATTGTTGTCACATTACATTCTTGGTACTCGTCGAGTCAATTTTTCCAAGTCAGTTGTCATGCCTCATCATGTTTAAGGGAAGTTTCACTTCAAACCATCCATCTGCATTATTACCAGTTTCAATTTCCCATGTCAGTCCATACTCATTCGATTCACCATCTTACATCACATTCCTATGTCAGTTTCATGTCGATGATGGGGGATACATCAAGGCCCTACTTCGACGAATCTTTTCGTGTCGACTTCAACACATCATCCGGGAATTAGACTTATAAACCAATTAGTACCTTGGAACCTGCATGCCTCAATGGAAGGCCTCCTTGCTTCCGAAGGTAGGTTTACATCATTGACCTCTGATCAGATGATTACATGAATGTTCGGCCTCAACTCATTTATTCACATTCATTGGAATGTACAAGGGTACCTTGGGAGTCATTGACATCATTGGTTATTTCCCTCGCACTTGTTAATGGTTTACCTCAATGATCGGTAATTAAGTGGTTTCTACCATGTTCGACATCAAATCATCTATTCACATGGATATATTCGTACCGCATCGGGATTGGGACGAAGACCTTGGGTTGAGTGTTCACTATGTTATCTGCTTTACCCAGTCTGTGAAAGAGATCATTTGAGCATGTTGATATACATATTGTCACATAGATCCACATTGTATTGGCATGTGGCTATGTTTTATCATCTCGTAGATCCACTATGTATTTTTCGTGGCTACGATTAGTCCATGTCATGGAGGTATGGATCCACATTGTATCTCTAGTGCCCATATCCCTAGTGAGTATTTTTCATGGATCCGCAGTGTATTGGTCGATGTTTGTTCTTTGAGTCATCTTGTATTCTGAGCATAGTTATCCATGTCTCAGAAATGGAACATATATTAATATTTTTTGATGGTTGTTTGCAAATTCTTCCAGGTTCTCCAACTCCACACCCTTGCATTGAAGAATTGTAAAGTGTTTTGGCCATCATTTTCTCTTTTGACCTCACACTTTAGGGGGAAATATATTACACATAAAAATGACACACTTAATTACCTCGCCCTAAGTGTCTCAAGTGTCGTAAAAGTGTCATATATAACTTGCTAAGTGTTGCATCCACCTTGACACCATGAAAGAACATTTGTCACAATCCTTAGTCAATGAGAAGGAAAAATATATCATATGAAGGTCAAAATACTATGTGCACATAAATTATTTATCAATATTCTTAAAAAGGAAATTAATTTAGTGTGAAAATCCACCTCACATTTAGTTTCCTAATCTCAAGGAGAGGTTGAGAATCTCATGGATGGTTTAGATATTTTCTCAAACCAAAATCCTAATTTGGTGGATCTTGAGAGATATTTCCTCCTTAAAATCCTTGAGAGATATTTTTCCCCTAAAATCCTTGAAGAGATATTGTCTCCCTAAAAATATTGGAGATCCCATTTTAGTGGACCTAGAGAGTGATCTTCTCCATGGTGGTTAAGCCTCCAAATCCTATATAATCAGGGTTTTCCATGGAGAAAAGGGAGAAAAGATTAGAGGCATCAAACCTTTGATTCTGGATAGAATTACTAGGATCATAGCAATCGATTCCAAAATTGTTATAGTTGTCTCTATATTATTCTGATCAATGTAATGAAAGACCAATATAAAAACAAGTGCCATCTCTTGAAAGGAGGAGAATTATCACATTGTAATTTGTTTTGGTTGTAGAACGATTTCTGATTAATTCAAAGATTTGTAGAGTTATGTTGTCTCCATCATGGTGTGAATAAAGATTTAATAAAAAGAAGTTATTGCTCTTTCTCCAATACTTAATCTAAGGAGTAAGGGCCTCCTCATAGACAAGGTATTGTTGCATTTTATTAGATTTAGTCGCTTCCATTTTATTAGTTTTGGTTTGACTTCCAATGTTGTGAGTATCCTAAAGAATGTTATTAATTTTTAATAGAGTTTTCCAGGTTTAGGAGATGTGTTGATAACATTTCATAATAAAGTGTTTAGTTATCTTTCTGAGTATTAGAATTGTATTTGATAATCAAAGAAGTTAATTTTGAACTCATATAACAAATCAAATTGATTCAAGTATTTTTTACATATAATTGAGTAAACTATGTGTGATAGGATTATTAGAAAGAAAATTGTAGAGACAAAAAGAAAGGTTCTAGACTCTCATGAAAATAATTAACTACCTTATGCTATGTCATGAACCCACCGTTAATAAAATTACAACTTGAGTGTCCATCAGTTACAAATTAGCAAGGTCATATCACATTTCCCTTTGTGCAAAGAGTGATTCTTCCTTGTGTTATTTATTTTCAAGCAAAGGTAAATTTCATTTCTTCAAGAAGATCTTGATTCCTGCAATAGTGTCATTTTCTTTATGATTTGAATGATTTGTTTCCTTATGCAAGCAAGTTCATTTCTGCAAGACTTCCATTTGCTTTTTTATTTGAATGACTTATTTATTTTTTCAAGCAAGTTCATTTCCTACAAGAGTGTCATTTACTTTTTAATTTGAGTGATGTAGTAGACGTACCAATTTCCTTCATAACACATGATATTAGTTTATCCTTAGTTTAGTAGTTCGAGAATCTTTAGTGACATTGTTGATGCATTTTTAAGACTCTCCATGTAATTGTCATCTCTCTTCCTATAACTACAACACAACACCAAATAATTTCCTGAGAATTTGTTCTTGAATATATAGTGTATGATGGTTCGCAAGTGTCATACGAGCTCCAAGTGAACATTAAATGAGTAGTCTTTCTCATTATCCTTCGGAGAAATTAGGAAGGTAATTAAAAAACCTATCAACTACTACGTCAAGTGGTTGGAAGAATAAAGAGTGATCTAAGGTGTTCGTGGAATTGATTTCCTAGGTAAAAGGTGGAGTGGTTTGGCTAGAGAGAAGAGATAGATCATATCTCAAATTTCCTATACAAATCTCGGCAGCAATGGTGTGGTTAAGAAGGAAAGGAAATAAATCACATCTCAATGGCAATGGTGTGGATAAGAATGCAAGGAAAGAAATCATGTATCAACAGTAGTGGTAGGGATAAGAAGGAAAGGAAAGAAATCATAATTAGACTATCGTTTTTTGTCGTACACATGGATAATAAGGAAAGGAAATAAATCATGATTAGACTACAATTCGTTGTCATAGTGACTTAAATGATGCACCACTAGACTAATATTTTTTGTACAAAATTAAATGATGCACCACTAGACTAATACCTTTTGGACATGGTCGTATTCATATTGTTTAGGCTACTGGACTAGATCTATTTATGTTCTTTATTTCCTAGCAAGGATATTGGACTGATACTATCGCATGGTCCCATGAACATACACACACTTTCTTTCTTTCTTTTAGATAATTTAGTTCAGTTCGACGAAGGGAAAAGCCACTATTTCCATCATTCAAGCACGATCAATCAGTTGGGTTAGTTCACTTTTCCTTCCATAGGTTATTCACTTACCCAATCAAAAGAAAGTTTTACAACAACAACTATAATGAAATAGCTATATTTTAGCAATAGAATATGAGCCTAATTCTTTTTTTTTCTGTTGGTCCTACACCCTCCCTTCAATTAGCTCGCATGATTGAACGAATGAGATTGAACCCTTCATATCATATTTTTCTTTCATATTGCCAGTATTTAATTTGCATATGAAGGTGTTGAGCACATACATCATAGTTGGTTGTTCCAATTGAGAACTGCAAATAGATAGAACTAGTGACCATTCTTATATCGTGTGTCCCTCTCACCCCTATCTATAAGGGTTTCGACAAATAAAATAAATATGTGTATATAAAAATGCTCGATCATCACATTTCCCACCCTTTAATCAATTGCCAATAAAGTTTCAAAATTGTTGCATCCCATCCAGTTCCAAGATGATAGCCAGATCCTTTATCAATTTCAGAAATCAAGACCACCTTAGAAATTCTCCAAGTGTAAAGGCCTAAAAGTTCATAGTAGTAGTATTTTTGTGCGTCCACCTGAGGTGCATGTATGTACATTTTGTGTCCCTATATATGATGAGTGTGGATCATCATATTGGTTGGTATATTCAGGAGGGGCCCTATTATAGTGTAGGATTATGTGGAGTATTGTTATGTATGATTCTGACTACCTATTTGAAAAGGGGGATGGTTTCGTGTATTGGGGGTCATCCCATTCCAGGTGTATTGAGGGATGGTTTTAGTCCTAGAAATCAATGTAATCCACCAAGAAATATATTCTATGGTCTAGTGTGGTGTAAAAGGGATCGAGATATGGTGTTCCTTTAGGTTATTCCTAGGCATCAAGGTTTGGTGGGACGACCATGTGTCGGAAATATATTTTAAGAGGATTGGTTTCAATATAGTTGCTCGCCTCTCCTATGTGTCAGTGTTC
Source organism: Picea glauca (assembly GCA_000966675.3). Lineage (NCBI taxonomy): Eukaryota > Viridiplantae > Streptophyta > Pinopsida > Pinales > Pinaceae > Picea > Picea glauca. Next base: position 258,055 of record JZKD02S1676016.1, read on the forward strand.
TTCCTTCGGCCTGTAGTTTAGCGAAAGTGAGTTTTTTAAATAATATAATCCATTTTCCTAATATAGATTATGCATGGAGGTGCATCTGATCACGCACGCTATGTCACTATGTAATGTTATGTATATCCCAAAACTATTACCGTGTCAATAGGGTTGGAATAACTACCCTTTATCTCTATTTTTCCTTCCTGGTAAAAAGCCTCCAATCCAAGTACTAGTATCATCCAAACACCAAAATCTTACATGAATCACTCAGTAATTGATTATTTATGGTTCTGATCTAATCCAACTCATTCTCGATAACAATGGAAATGGGTTGTTTATGTGTGATGTTGAAGACACTTCCTGGCAGCGTAGGCATTGGTGAATCAATGCTATAGTAATGTTAATGCAATAAAATCTTGACATGGATGAGAGGAACCAAACTCAATCATGACTGGAACAAGAATTAAATAAAAATTCCCTCTCCCACCCCCTTTCCCTATTTACAGTTAATCATTGATCAAACTTGCAATAAACTTACAATGACATAGTTGTAGATTGTAACTCGAGTATGGAACAACGACCATTCATGGAGACTAAAAATAGCATATCGACATTGTATGGAACATTTGGAAAGCAAGCCTAAAATAATTGTTTTTAATGTTATAATTTTATGTCAAGGTACATTAAATCGCTTTTAATACATAGCCAAATCAATTCATCTCAAAGTTAATGAGTGGACAAAACTCATTTCCTTTTCAGTGAAAATTTAGGTCCAACATCAACTCGGCCTTTTTATCAAGGATATTTTTTAAAAATTTGTATCAAAATCCAAAGGTTTTGACTTATTCTAATACCGTTGTTAGGGGATATCCAAATTCCAGATTTCCACTATATGAAACTTGTTAAGGAAGGATACAAGGTGAACATAAGTTCATGAGTTCGGGATTTTGGACCTTAAAATGAAAAGATAGGAAGAAATAAATAGCATAGAAATGGAATTTCACTAGTTGATAGTTCACATTCATGTGAGCATATACATATTATCCACTTTCTTTTAAATTTTAGTGATTCGTCCATAATTATTTTAGAGTTTCTTTTAAATTTTAGTGATCCATTCATAATTACATAAGTTCACATTCTTGTGAACATATACATATTATCTACTTTCTTTTAAATTTTAGTGATCTATCCATAATTGTTTGAGTTCACATTCATGTAAACAGATACATATTATCTACTTTCTTTTAAATTTTAGTGATCTTCTCATAATTGCTTAAGTTCACATTCATGTGAACATCTACATATACATATTGTCTGCTCGACAATAAATGTTAAATCACAAATTTTAACCAATGTTATCGATGAAGAACTTTGATTTAGAAAACTATGATAAGAATAAGAATACCAAATCAATCCATTTGAAGTTAATCAATAAAATCCTTTTAAAATTTTGATAAATGTGGATGGAATTTATATTAAAGTTTTATATCAGATATTTACACTTATAATTTATACGAGGGGCACTAGAGAGGTTTAAATGGATTGGAAATCCAAAGTTGGAATTTAGACAAAATTGAAATGTAAAAAAATAAAATAAATAAAGTGATATTTTTGGTCCATTTCACCTAATAGCAAAATAAATTTATATATTTTTCTTTGGGGGACTAATAAGGTAGAAAATTGTTCTATTTTGATTCTATGAAATATGTTTCTAGAATTTATCATTATTGTGTGGATAAGTGTTTCTGAAACATAATATGCATCGATGTTATAATGTGGGTAACGTCTACATAGCATATGATGACAATGTTCCCTTGAAAGATTTATATAAGCTTGTCGAGTCAAAATCCATTACCAATTAAAAAAAGGAAAGAGTAATCATAAAGATTTAGTATAAGTAAATCACAAGAAGGTCAAAATAAAGACAATGGTATTAGTTAATAGTTACATATATAGTGGTTGATAAGCAATGCTCTGATGAGGATGTTGCAGCCTTAAAAACATAGTAAACGATAAAGTGATACGTAAGAGAATTACATAGTGATATAATGTGACAAAGAGACAAGGACCATAAATATGCTGGTTCATTAAATTTGTTAATGGTGACATATTACAAAGCAATGATGATAAGTCAAGTGTGCAATAAATATTTAGAATGTAGATAATATGAAATTGTGTGGGTATACAAAGTAGTTTTTTTTTTCAAAATTGTGAGATAAACAAATGTGAAAATCCCATTACAGTAGTATTGATAAAGGTTAAGGAAACAACAAATTAATGCTTTGAATATCTATTGTAGTGCATCAGAAAGATATTGATGGCTAAAACAAGTGTGTATGAAAAAGGAAGCATATTTAAGGCAAGTGAGTGTTTATTAATGAGAGTATCATGTTTCGAACACATTAATAGATTAAGCAATGGTGAAACATGTATTTTGAATAAATCATATAGTTTAATGAAAGATGATAGATATATATTTAAATTTAAGTTGTGTTGTGTGGTGTTGCATAGTTATACTTATAGCTTGTTTAACTATCTCCCTATGTAAATAATGTGGCATCGGGAGTATAAGTCCATCGCGTCACAAGAACGGTGAGTGGGAATTGGAAGTATGGTAAAACTCATAAAGTAACCGACTTAAACCCAATTAATTCCCTTAACCAAGAACTGAGATGAAAAATATAAACAAATAAATAAAAACTTGAAACTGAACCCAAGTCATAGTAGGAGTGGGTCCCATAGTGGGTTTTAATGCATTCAAAGAATTGCAAAAGTTACATGGAATTATGAGAAAGACAACAACTATAAGCATACCATTTTTTAACCCTTACAAGTTGGAGTGTGGAATAGAAAACCCGAAGTGCACACTCTAATTAAAGTTGTTTTAATCATTCAAGTCCAATTTGACATGTTTTAAGGTTTGGGTGACGTCATGAAATAAATACTGTAGCCCAAAAAATAGTTTGTCAACACAATAAAGGTGGATAATATATGGATTAGGGGTCATTCTCCACTTAGTGAATAAGTGGGAGGCTAGGATCAAACCTAGTTTCAAGTGAAATCTTAGGCTTGAATCTGAATTTATGTAAATGGTAAAGGACATTGTGTGAGTGGATGAGAGGGTCCTAGACATGACATCTCACTAGTTGAGATATAATTATATGACTTCAAACGAGAGTGATATTGAGTACAATGACCAAACAAACCTTGAAGTGACGAAATCACATGACAATCAAAGTCAATAATAAGTGTTTATAATTATCAATATATCCCTATAGGGATTGTATGTATTACTTAATGAAATGTATATCAAACTCAATATAATATTCGCATCTCTTACTAGTAGGTTGTGATTTACATATGGGAGTCCTATATGGAATTTAAGAAGAATAAATATACAAGAGAAGTGTTTCTTTTCATTAATTAAATTCCAAGTGGTAATAAAATAGAGTCGAGACATAGTAACGAGTAGTTGCAATCAATATGTTAATAGCCTCAACATGTTTTTCATCAAGTGAAGGTCTAGTGGGATCAATATAGCACAAGGTTTTCTATCAAGGAAGACACAGTATTTGTGTCATGAATTTTCCTTATATTGTGAATGACAATAACTTCGGAATAAAGTTTCTTGAAGGGTGGGTGTACATAATGCCCCATATTTTGGTTTTAGTCAATTAAGACTTTGATTTTTCTCATCTTGGTAATTCATTGCTTAGAAACTATTTGGACTTGATGAGACTGATATATACATGTGGGAGGTGTACATCTAAACCTATTTATGTGTTGCATAATATTATTTTTATTGTTATATGTTCATGATGATGATCGTTATGTGATTTGGTTAAGCATGCAAGTTTAAATGTGGAATTTCAGTACATGGATGCTAGTTCAAAATGATGTTGTGAATGTATAATAGATGTGAGGCATGTTGAAAATCAACATACATTTCCTAATTGAAGGTCAATACAAATATGGATGATTATATGAAAATTGTGATGTATCTGCATGGATATGAGTATTGGAGAGCTAACCTACATGTCAACAAGCTCTGTAATAACCAAATGAATGTAGTGATGAGGTAACTTGGAGTAGACATCAAGAAGATAATGTATGTTATAATTTGTACTTATGATTTAATTTATTATTCCAAATATTGTTATGATCAGTGGTAAATGTGGTTTTGATAGAATGTAGAGTTTTCCCAGAGTGCTCGTTTGATGATGTGAATCTAAGAACAATAGTTGCATAGTGTGGCTTGATATAGGGTGTTGACCCTAGTTCTATCAGGAAGGCTGGAGGTATTAGCATCGAGTATCTTATTGAACCTAGTTGTATCAATGGGGGTGGAGGTAATTCCCACCATTTATCCTCCTAAACCTAGAGTCATGGGAAGGTTGTGCTAAGACACACTCCCCTAGACGTGTGATGGAAACTGCCAGTTTCTTGTTGGGAAAGCTTGGTCAAGATAAAGACACTTTCATTTATGGGTTCTATTTGGATTTAGGTCAATATAATTGACGCTGTAGCTTAGTCCAACAAAGGAAATGATAGGATGTGGAAGATGGAAGTAGGGTAGGGAGGAAGGATAATTCAACGTTAGTTGAGAATAATACTTGGGAATTAGAGGTGCCACTCTTGATTTCTCACTTGGTTCCTACCATGTTTAAAACCATAATTTTTATTCCCTTTTGATATTTTAAGTGTGTTTATCAATTATTGAAAAATCACTGTAATTTTGTTCATCAAGATTATTAAATGATGCATTTACTTGATTTTTTGTCTTGCATGCCTTGGTGTGATCATATAGGAACTATGCACTAGAGGCATCATAGTACATGCGTAGGCTATGTGTCCTCTAGTTACGCATGCATACCCTGCATGTGTACACTAGTACAATTAATTGATGTATTAATTATTAAACTAGGTTATTAAATATTCAAATGAATGGTTTAATGACTATGTAAATTATAATAAATATCTAGTAGAATTAGATACCAGTTTCCCCCCCGAGGTGTAGGTAAGTTAGCGATAGAGTGTATTGTTAAGGCACTTTGTTATGTGAAGTCACTGGTTCGAAACCCTAACTTACCTTGTGTGTCATGTATGGGGCATCATGGGCACACCTGGAGGTTATAGTGGTAGTGGTCTGATAACACAACCCCATATAATGTCAGTATGTGTCCAACTAGTTGTTCTTTTCGTTGATCACAAAAATAAAATGTATACTTTTTTTTACTTTGATTGATGGTTGGTATGATGAATTAAATATGGGTTGTCATAAATTTGGGGGGAAGTTGTCAAGTTTCCTTTATAAGCTGGCATGATAAGAAAAACTTTGTATTCTATTTATTTTTATTTATGTAAGTCATTTATATATTAGTTTCATTTTCACTTTTTCCCAAAAATACATATGAGGGAGGTTGATGGCTAATAATGAGGGTGGTTGAGGAGACTTGGAGAAGGGGGTATGGAAACTTGATAAATAGGAAGAGGAAGTGGGGTTGAGGGGTGGAAGAGGTTGGAGCTTGTGGGGAGTTTGGATCATTCTTGGAAGACGTATTTTTTGTGGTAGTCTTTTTAGATAATATGTGATTTTTTGTTCTTAGAGTCACAAGCAAAGAGGGCCAAGAAATAGAAAGGTTTATTGGAACTAAGAAGTTGGCTAGGAGGATCAATTTTTTATTTCATGATGGGAAAGTGGGAAAATAATGATTGGAAGCATCTTCATACTACTAGTGGGACTACATTGAAAATGATCATCTTCAACAGACGATGGAGGAGGTATTTTCTTAGTATGTATTTTTTATGTTTTTTCTATTCCATTTAAAGAGTAAAAATTTTTTACATCAAATATTTTAATGCTTGTGTGTGTAAGTCAGCAAATATTATTTCATATATTCTCATGTATAGGTGCTACATTTGGTATATTATTTCATAGCATCCCATGGAGAGGTGCTACAATCTATGAGCTTGATCTCCCCTCCACCAATCACATACTACAAAAACACCAAGGATTGTTAATAAAACTCACATTTCTTAAGCTTAGATAACGTATGATGCTTTTTCAGAGTCTCGAACACCTGCATGATATGTGAGATATGTTCTTCCCAAGTAGAGATATAAACCAATATATCATATAAGTGCACTATGACAAAGGAATCTAAAAATGGATGCACTACATCATTCATCAAACACATAAATGTAGTTGGTGCATTACATAAACCAAAAGGCATTACCAACCATTCATATAGACCTTGTTTTTAAATATTTGGTTGATTTTCATTGATGTCAACCCTTGAATCAAGTCTGGTAACACATTCTAGTAGCCTCAAAGGTATGGTAATGGAACCCATAGTTGATCGAGGAATAAATCCATGAAGGTTAGTGTATTTGCAAGTAAGACTATCATAGATGGATAGTACGTTTCATGAAGTTTTTGGTGATAGGTGGTATGTCACGTGGCTCCTTACGTTTGAGGAGATATGGCTTTGTAAATATTGGAGGACCCTAAAGAATAATATAGAAACTCCTAGAAGGTCAACAAGAAGTCAATTATTCTAGAATCCTATAGAAAGTCTTCAAGAAGTTTGCTAGTCAAAGTGGTTGCAACAAGAAGTTGGTTATGGGTAAAGTAGTTGTAACAAAGAAATTATGAGTTTACTAATTATAGGTAAAGTAGTTGAAACAAGAATGTGGGTTAGACCTAAAAGAAGGAAAATGGGTAAAAAAGTTACAATATATCCCCTAAAGGAATGAACTTGGGAAGTACAAATAAGAGATCAAGAGACTCTCATTAGCACCTATTGAACACATTGAATATCTATCTTGTGAAAGGTTTTTTGGAAGGAACTTTACTAACAAATCTGAGGTAGCACAAATTTGAGGCAACAGAGGAAGAGTGATGGAAAATTTTTGTGACTACATAGAAGAGCAGGGGGTTTTGTGACAAACCCTTATTTAGTTGATCCCCGCAGGTCAAACTATTAGTGTCTCGCAAGGCACCCCCGCGAGTTGTCTAGGGCTCGTCACACGAGGCCCCGCTAGAAACAAACTTTTGTCCCACAAGGCAAAGCCATATATGAAAGATGAGGTGGACATCATGATGGAGAAAAACCACCAACCTCTGCCAAAGAAGCTGGGGAAAACTACCTCTAGAGAGAAATATTGCTAGGAGTGATCCTCGTTCAAAGGTCATTCCCATCGTGACGTAGTAGTCTTTTTCTAGAACGATATTAGTTTTTGTTCTTTATCATGCTCATATATACATGAGAATAAGTTACCAATATTAGTCTTTGTTCTTTCCCGTGCTCGTAAATACATGAGAATGTGACCGAGTATACTTTTATCACTTTTTCAGACTCATAAAGGTTATACGAAAAAGAAACTCTTTGGAGTCTCATTTAAGCTCTTTTCAGACTCTCTAAACATGAAAAGATTGTTGATTGATCTTGTTTCCTTTCACACTCGTTAAAAGGTTTGAAAGGGTGTCTTTCAAGGGATAGCTTACTTCTTTTTCGGCCTTGCGAGACTAATTATAAAAAAGGAACACTCTAATCAAGCATGATTAGAAGATTTTTCCCCTGTATTGTTTTACACTTTTTTCGGGCTTGGGAGACTAAATTTACAAAAAATGCATCCATGTAGTCACCTTTAAGTTCTTTTCAAACTCTCTAAACATGAAAAATCACAAAGTTTTCCTTATATGGACTTTCTAAAATACACATTGAATGACCCATATGGAAACAGACCCTTACTTCTTCTAGCATGTTAAATAAAGGAAGAGGAACTTACTGAAGGTGAGTTATATCGAGCATGTGTTATCCTCCTTGAGCTCATTAAATAAAAAATAGGTACTCATCCATCTGGGTGGGGGGGGAATTGAAGGAAGTGGGTCAAGTTTTTGGGAATCCTTTATGGAAGCTATTGTCTCCCTTGAACATGGCACTTGTTTGTGTCTCGTCTTACAGTTGGATAATATGCTTGTCTTTGAGTCATACCAACTCCATGTGTTGCCATACTTTTTCATCCATTTGAAGAGTGATCTTATTGTCGTCACATTACATTCTTGGTACTCGTCGAGTCAATGTTTCCAAGTCAATTGTCATGCCTCATCATGTTCAAGGCAAGTTTCACTTCAAACCATCCATCTGCAATATTACCAGTTTCAATTTCCCATGTCAGTCCATACTCATTTGATTCACCATCTTACATCACTTTCTTGTGTCAATTTCATGTCGATGATGGGGGATACATCAAGGCCCTACTTCCACGAGTCTTTTCCTGTCAACTTCAACACATCATCCAGGAATTAGACTTAGAAACCAGTTAGTACCTTGGAACATGCATCCCTCAATGGTAGGCCTCCTTGCTTGTGACGATAGGTTTACATCATTGACCTCTGATCCGATGATTCCATGAATGTTCGACCTCAACTCATATATTCACATCCATTGGAATGTACAAGGGTACCTTGGGATTCATTGACATCATTGGTGATTTCCCTTGCACTTGTTAATGGTTTACCTCAATGATCAGTAATCAAGTGGTTTCTACCATGTTCGACATCAAATCATCTATTCACATGGATATATTCGTACCACATCGGGATTGGGACGAAGACCCTGGGTTGAGCGTTCACTCTATTATCTGCTTTACCGAGGCTATGAAAGAGATCATTTGAGCATGTTGATATACATATTGTCACATAGATCCACATTGTATTGTTCTGTGGCTATATTTTATCATCTCGTAGCTCCATTGTGTATTTTCCATGGCTACGATCAGTCCATGTCATGGAGGTATGGATCCACATTGTATCTCTAGTGCCCATATCCCTAGTGAGTATTTTTCATGGATCCGCAGTGTATTGGTCGATGTTTGTGCTTTGATTCATCTCGTCTTCTGAGCATATTTATGCATGTCTCGGAAATGGAACATATATTAATATTGTTTGATGGTTGTTTGCAACTTCTTTCAGGTTCTCCAACTCCACACCCTTGCATTGAAGAATTGTAAAGTTCTTCGACCATCAGTTTCTCTTATGACCTCACACTTTAGTGGGGAATCTATTACACATAAAAATGACACACTTAAGTACCTCACTCTAAGTGTCACAAGTGTCGTAAAAGTGTCATATACACCTTGCTAAGTGTTGTATCCACCTTGACACCATGAAAGAACATTTTTCACAATCCTTAGTAATGATAAAGGATCTGAAACCCGAAAGTGTCCATTCCTCACTTTCAATAAACCTTTAAAGGACACGAGTCATAGTACACGTGTGTCTTTTGAGTCTTCCCCGAGTTAACACGTGGCACCCCCTATTCTCAACACGTCATCTAGAATGACGTCATCTTCAACACATCATCTATGGGAGACGACTCTTTCGAAATATAACAAAGAGCTAATTGGAAAATCCATGAAGCACTAAAATGCCGAAGTATTAAATCTTAATTAATTAAGTTAATCTTAGTCAAAATATAGTCAAAAACTTCGCACTTCGTAGTTCGGACGTTTACCTTTCATCATATTCTAAAATATCCAAAGTTTGAATTTCTGAAGCACTTGCACTTAAATATGATTAATTAAAGATTAAAAGTGATTATCGGATAATTAATCATTTCGCAGTCTCGGGTTTCGGGGATTTCTTCTTGAGCTACATTTAAAAAACCCGAAGTCCGAATATCTGAAGCTCTTGATGTTAAACATGATTAATTAATATTTTAAAAGAGATTATCTCGTAATTAACCTTTCACGGATTCACGATTTGGGAAATTTCAACTCTGTTTCATCCAAAACTCCTGCACACGAACCGTCGATATAAATGGAATTTATCACAAATCAACGGTAATGATTTTTAGCATATATTGTGGATCGCCAGGTATAATTTATCATTAAAGTTAATAAATTTTTCATCAGTAAAGGTATACTTGGATCAATGCATTTGATGTGAATAAAAATGCTTGATTTTGAATTTCATTTTCACCTTTCGCATAATAGTAAGTTTTATCCAACTGAGAATCTCACGCATTCCCCTACAACAGGTAATCTCATTCTGATTTTATCGATATCATGGCACCACGAAAGATGATTAAAGAAGTTGGTGAAGGTACAAATCTGAATGCGGATTCTCTATTAGATACCACACCGTGAGCCATAGACACTGTGAAATCTTGGACACAGGTGTTCGAGATTCTAGAACATGAGCTTATAAATTGCCCAGAAGATTATGGCAAAGAAGTGAACGACACTCATGAAGCGAAACTCACGGATATAGCTCAGTCGGAGATACACAAAATATCTGTGTGGTCGAGACTCATGTCGTATAACGACATGATAGGCTAGGCCCTAGAAAATGTCGACATCCAAACCAGGAGAATTTTCAACTCTCAAAAGGTTCTTGTTGGGTCTTTCCGACCAGAACACATACAAGTAATGTATAAGCTATCCCCCTATTTTAAATATAATTACAATGTTGCATTCATGCGAGCAACAAGAGTGTATACAATATGAAAAAATTTATCCTGATATAATCAAGTCTTGGTGGGGGCACCTAGAGAAATTCAGAGCCGATGCTCATGGAATTTATGCCACAGCGTCGTTGGATACTCTTATGATTTATGTAGCTATGATGCTCTGTAGGCTATTCGGGAAGAAGAGTCCCACTCATTTCTCGGTGGAATGGGTATCAATTATGCACGAGGTGGCCGAGGGCTACTCTTTTAACTGAGCCAAAATTTTATCAGACAACTTGGCTAAGGAAATCACGGAATAAAAATTGGCAAAGTCAAAGGGGCAACCCACCCCTTTCTGTATGTCTGCATATATCATGGATGTTATTTGCTTCATAACCCCTTTTCCACTGATGAACTAGATTTGGACCCCGACCAGCATTTAACCTATTCACTTCTATCACTCCAAGTTGTGGAAAGACAAGGCCAAAGATTTCTTCTATGAAATCTGCCACCATGTAGTGGTGCATGTTCATATAGATCTATACGGTTGCCCACCCCATATAATTTCATACTGAATCATGGGAAATCTGGGAAAAATAGTAGATTGGTTCATCGACGAAAACTTCTCTTACATTAGGGTTTTCGGATGCTCAGTCTCTCCCCATGCTCTCTCGAGGTTTTTACCAAACCGACTAGTATGACGAGAATTAGCTTATCAAACAATGACAGGGGACATCAACAAGGAGCTAAAAGCAGCCCAGAAAAAGGTATGGCCTACCTTCCCTCTCAAGTTTGGTATGTTTTCATTGTTAGACTTTGGTCACTCCAAAGTTGAGGCTGCAACTTTGGAGGATGTCAATTTGGTTGACATCGAATTTAAAAGGTCGACCGACACAAAATCATGGAAAACCAACTTGCCCAATACAACCTGAAGAGATATGTGCATGAAAACTCTCCACATGATGAAATATCAGGGGAGTCGGGTCTTATGAGGAAGTATTGAACAGAGTCCAAGCCTTGTCTCCAGATAAATAGGCCAGTTTCCTCAGTTTTCAAAGACACAGACGAAACAACTTGCCAAAATCATTACAGGGAGAATCGGTAGCCACTTCGCCTTCACAAGAAACTGTACCTTCGGGTTTTGAACCAGGGAGCTCTGGCAAATAGGATACTGAAGAAAACCCAAAGAGCATCGAATTTTTAATGTAGGAATTGCAAGCTTCATTAGCAATTCCATTAGGCCCTCAAGCAATGGCTCATCCTGAAGCTTTCCTAAAGTGAGGGTAGGATACATCTCCTTCCACACCTGCCACATTTGTTTCCAATACTGATGAGAAACAACCATCTATGGATATTGGTACCCCTATTACTTCATTGACACTGTTGTAGTCAAGTTTCAAAAATCCTAGTTTCGAAGTCATTTTTATAGGTGATATCACCCCAATTTCGCTTGAAGAGATGTTTCCTTCAGATTTCTTCTTCAGCAAGAAAAGGAGGGTCATCATCAAACGAGAAACACAGCAGAAAGATGGAGCGATAGTCAAGAGGAAAAGAATGGTGTACGATGGAAATAATCGAGATGATACATAATTTGCAAACAAAGTTGCAGGTTCATTGGGCACTTTCTCCACTGCTAATCAATGGTCTGTGGAAAATTTGGCCGAATAACTGCAACAGAAGAGCTTTTTGGTAGAACAACTTCAAAAGAAAATACACACAACTGATTAGACTGTCCAGAACAGAATGAGTCGAGACTTCGAGCAAATCAGAGAAAATGATAAACAACAAATTCAACAACTCTGGGCCAACTTTGATGAGCTCCGAAGGAATTCACTGTTCAACCAAGGACTGATCACCCAGAATGTTGAACTAATAAAAACATTGCAAGCTAAGTTGGAGTTGACCAAAGGTACCTCAGTGGATATTTCAACTTTCCATACTCAAGCAATGGAAATAAATGAAAAACTGGAAAATGCCTAGAAAGATCTTTTTATGAAGGTGGAGGCCATCCAGAATTGCTACCAGGCAGTAGATCTTTCCTTGAAAGACATCTACATCAAAGAAAGAGAAGCTCACTCATCTCGAGTTAAGTTTCAAGAGGTTTTATTATTGGTACCAAAGGATGATGTCTCAGATATTCCTCGGCTTTCTCTTTCTGAACAAATAAAAGGTAACATAGATTTAAAGGCCTAGGAAACAAATCTAGCATAAAGCAAAAGACTTGCCAGAGAGAAAAATGAAGCTTGTCTAGAAGCGTTGTCATTCCTAGACAAAGGAATAATTTATTTTGAAGGAAATGTTATCTCCGAAGCCCTGGTTCAAATTAATATAGCAAAGAACCACTATAATTCCAGAACAAGAAAAGAAGAAGCTCTGACAGTCATTCAAAAAATGAACCAAATTGATCTCCTTCAAATAAATAAATGGATAGTAAACTCAAGATTGCAATTATAGGTCATAAATCAAGGAGCGAAAAGAATACAAGAAAAGTTGTCTCGGGTAGAGAGGAATTTATACACTTACGAGGCGAATGAAGCAATTGAGCCTTCAAGGTTGGTGGTGAAATTAGTGAGTAAATGCATCCAATGTATTGAATATGGGAAAACAAGCACATCCGGAAGAAAATAAGAAAGTGTTATTGCAGTACTGGATATAGATGAAGGGACAAATGGAAATGAAGCTATGATGACCAGGACATTGTGCTAAAGTATTAGGAAGATTAGACGATAGAAGAGTTTCGGCTAGTAGACAAAGAGATTGCCAACGAAGCTCATCATTCTCTATGCTCTATTTTCTTATTTCAAATATTTACTATTTTAAATTATGAGAAGTCCAACCATTTTGAGTTGTGACAGTTTTGTATAAATACATAGATTGAATATCTATTAAGTGTTGCTTCTTGCCGCTTGTAATAGAGAAAACTCTCCTTATTGAGTACTAATACAAGTGCAAACAGAGATTCCAAATTTTGTTTAGTTTGGGTTATGTGTTTCTTCTATTTTTTTATATCTCAACATTTCTTTATGCATTCCTTGATAAATGTTTGATTTCAATTTAGTACAAAAACTATTGTAATCGTATTTCATCAGTAATTTTTTAAGTAGTTTTTCCTCTGCATTTACTGTGAGTAAATCAAGAGCTATGAGTTGTGTGGATTATTGTATCTTATACTTTATTCAAGGTTATATTATCTATTTTCTTCTACTGTAACAAGGTGAGACTCTTCAGCAATTGATGCCTTGCTTTGTTTAGCAATTTTGTGTTTTTCTTTCACACCATTCGATATTACAATTTTGACTCAGACACGAAATACGGCCTCTGTGTTGTCATACTCTTAATTTCATTTAAGGATTTTTTCTCATATAACTAAGGTAGAAAAAGCACTTTAAAAAAAAACTCTCTTAAACTTTCCGGATGCCTCACATTACTCTTTGAGCCTTAAGTTTAATCTCAGGACCAACACAGTACATTAGCTGATAATTACAACAATTGTCTACATTGTTGTCGAAAGGCTTTACAAATCCCTACAAAACTCCTCTCACTCTCTAATTATACAAGAGCGGCTAATAAAACCCTCTATTACAACAATGGAAACATAATTTAGAAGGTAGTTACATGTACACGCTAACTCTTTTATTTGCAAACATGCATATTTACAAAATATTCTACCAAAATGGAATCTTCTCTTGATACCTATCCAGGGATGGGATAGGTGGCTTCTTCATGGACTCATTCTTCCCATAGTGTTGGAAGAAGTCTCACAGATTCATGTCTCTGACAATGCCTTTGAAAATGAATATGAATTTGACATCGAATCTAATGATGAATCCAAATAGCCACTAGATACAATTATAGGTCGTCCAAGTAACCTATATAGTCTCTTTTTTCTGACACCAAACACCACCGATGTGTCATGAGTACTTTTCTCTTAATACACTAGTACATGTCCATCTTGGAACGTAATTGTATATCCTTCATCTTCGAAAGATAATATGGAGAGTAAGTTCACTTTCAACTCTAGAACATATAACATATGTTCTATTCCCATAAATCCTCCTGCCTCAAGCTAGAATTTCACATATCCAACTCCTCTTACTGCTTGTCTGGTGTTAGTCCCAGATCCCACATAGTAGTTTGTGTCAATTTCTAAGAAGGTAGGGAATATTGATCTCATTCATGTCATGTGGTGAGATGAGCCATTATCCATGAACCATACCTCAATGTCTTCATACACTATATTGTTAAGACCATCCATCAAGAAGAATTCTCTCTCAAATATCTCACCAAGATTATCAACTTATGTTGAGGATGCTACCTGCCTTCTTATAAGTTCCTTTACATCTTCTTGGTTCTGCTTCGGACATAAGAATGGATGAAGTGTCCAACACTTCTCAATCTGATGTCCACAATTGTTCCTTTCCTAGAACCACAATTATTTCTTTCCATTCTCCCTATTCTTCTATCTTGGAAATGACATTTTATTCTGGCCTCTTTATTAGATGGATTATCCTGCAAGGATTGTCTTTTCCCACATTTCATCATACAATGGTTATCAGTTCCACAGAAAATAGATGAATACATACACCATAAATTCATACTGGTCTTACAAGTGGGAAATGTCTGCATTCCTTCATTGGAATGTTCATCTCTTCTTGGAGATGTTTTGCATTTTATTCATTTCCCTAGGCTAGAAGTTAATACCATTTTTTTATGAAGGACCTCTTCATTTGAATTTCTCCTTACCTCAGTCGTCCTAGAGCATTATCCATATTAATGGGGAGAAGTAGAATATGATGAATCATCTTCCTTGGTTACTATTTGTACAGTGTAAACCTTTTGTACGAGAGAGTCTCTCTTGCATAGGATACCTTTCCTTCTCCACTTTCCCAACTTCATGGAATTGTGCCCATGTATGGTCCTTAGCCTGCAACTCTCTTTCCAATTCATGAATAATACATGTCAGGAATTCTTCATGAGATATTAATTGATCTTGAAGCCTCTGCTTCTCCTCCTCAAGAGATTGTAGTTGCATCATCAATTCAAAATTCTCCTTTTGAATCTGTCAGTTCATGTCCTTATGTAGTCTTATTTTCATGAGATCTTTACTCATGGTGTTCTTTGCAACCAAGACATATGTATTCTTAAAAAGAGTCTTCAAACACGCCTTCACCAAACTTGAGTCTTGGACCTCATCACATTCACTTGCAAATACTTGTCAAAACCAGCTCTGATACCACTTGATCTGAAAATCCTTAGATGTTAAATAATTCTTTACACATACATCAACATCTAACCCGATTCAAAATATTATTTTGAACGTCTTTGACATATTTTCATAACACATGTGAATCCCTTTACTTATCCAAAACTTCATAAAATGATGAATATCTTGCAGAATAATGAGATATAACACAGAAGAAAATAAAAGAACTATGAAGACAAGATTTGATGACAAAGTTCACCTATCCTAGGCTACATCTTCGGACCCATTTTCAAAAGTGAAACCGCTCTTCATTAATCTCAATGACAAAATTACAATGAAAATGGACTTACAAAGACAATATTGAAGTCAATCTTCCATTATGTTTCTCAAACTCAGAAACAGAGGTTACCATTGAATTCCTCTCGAAATAATGAGAAAAATTAGTATAAACTCGACTATGTTCTGAACAAGTTCCAAATGACCCTCTTCTTCACACAAAACAATGCGCTAAAACTCTCATACAATGAAATCTGGACTAATATATGCATAAATAGAATCTTAGCACAAAATCGACATCACCATCATGCTCCTCTTGAAAAACTGAGAAGAATGAGTATAAACATGAATATGTTTGGACATGGCGTTGAATGACATGCAAAATGAGACAAACCCAACATAGTTACCTCTCTTGGCATGCATCCTAATGCACCGTATTGTCTCTACATGGAATTCCATGTACCATCTTTGGATCTGTGTTAGGTTTAAATAGGGCATAGGCCCAAACTGTGGCCCAAACCTTATGCTCACGTAGGCATCCACATTAAATATAATATGGTTTGTTTGTTATAACAAGCTCTAAATATGGCACTATGGTTAGTGCATTAGTGTTAAGTCGTTTGGAATATGGAATATTCCTTCGGATTCCATGGAAGGTTTGGGGTTCAAAACCCATCGAGCCCAGTCAATTTTTTATTCCCATCCCAACTTAGGCTTCTCGAAGATGCCATGTGGTGCCTTTTGATTGATTCATGTGGTAGCCTATGATTGGCTATTGTATACCCTACCACATGGTGCTTCCGGATTGGGCCATGTATTGTATGACCTGCCACATCACTGCTAATTGTACCTACCACATCACTATATGACTTGCCACATCACTGTTGATTCTACCTTCCTCTGATTCGTCCAACGTAGTGTACAGATTCCATGTGGGAATATGTCGTATTGTCGAGTCATCACACTGATGTCATCTATACGGACTGCCATGTCATCATTTTTCCATGTTTTCACTGAAACTTTGAACGACCATAACTTTCTCATACAACATTCATTTAAGGTGATTCACGCGTCATTGGAAATCTCTTGTCGAGCTCTACCCAATCAATTCATTTTCAAGAGCATTTGAGATAATCATTTTTTTAGCATTTTGGATCCTCTTGGATCTCTTTTAGTGTTTTGGATCCTCTTGGATCATTCTAACACTTATATTTGATGTGACCATTGATATTACAATGGTTGCAATGGTTGTTTAGATCCTTACACTGATGTGTAGTGGTTGTGGTCTTCTTTTCCTTTCCTTTCCACTTCTTTTTCCCCTCCTTGGAAGCATATTGATGGCCTTTTGTTTTGAACTACTTGGTTGTCCTTTCTTATTTGCTTATATTCTCCAATTATTGTACTTGCACACAAGCCTCATCAATGCATGTTTTGGTTCTTCAGAGTAATACCCAACACAATCACCATTTTTCTTAACTTAGTGGTGTACTCTTACACACTTTTCCCTTGCCTCTACCTAAAGTGATGCCAATAGATCCACCGGTCCTCTACATTCCCAATAGGGTAGAAATGGGACTTTATGAATGTTTTAAATGCCTCCCACTTGGTTACTGGGGGGTCACCCTCTAGCCTAAGTGTCTCGATGTGGCTTTCCCTCCAGGTTAGGGCATGTCTCTCTAATTTCAATTGGGAAAATGAAATATTTTTCTCTTCCACTATGTTATGGACACTGAAATAAAATTCTAATTGTTGTATCCAATGATTCAACTTAACAACATCAATCTCACCTTGGTAGGCCCATTTGATGTCCATTTTCTCTTCCACTTTAAACAAAGTTTGTGAATAAGTAATGACATTTGAACTTGGTTTCTCTTTCTCTTGCTCTTTTTTCAGATCCTTTTATGGGCCTTCATTATCTCTCAATTTCTCATCTGATCCAACTTCTGAGTTAGAGCCACCAACCTCCCCAAAAAGTCCAAAAATTTTATTTAGAGCCACCATGAGGAGGGCCATGCGACAAGAGATATCAACAACTTGTTCTTTCATCTTCAAAAATATCTCATCTACCTCATCTCAAGGGTTTTATGATTGGACGCATCGTCCATGGCTAGGATTTTGATAATTCTTTCTTAAGTCAATCCATGGAATCTACAACTTCCCACAAAACCTCAAAGAAAATTGCTCTAATAGCAATATGATCTGTAAATTACTATGGATATCCCACTAGAATAGTTCATCACAATAAATCTTACAATGTTCTAAAACCTTTTATAATACAGTTTATTGACTTAGATCTCATATTTAATATTACTAGCATAGTGCTCAAAACTATTGTAACGATTGAAAACAAAAATGAAAGAAACAAAAAAATGAACACACCATTCACACCTGAGAAACCCAATACATGAGAAAACCTGTCTAGAATGTGAGGCCTATGGTATACACTCTTTTTCTCGGTTATGAAATGCAAGTACAAAGAAATGGGCATTCACTCTAGAGTTTCCATGGACACTATGGCTTTAATGGCTACTACATAAATATTATACCTCCTATGTTATGCATCAATATCCCACTCCTAGATTATCTTCTCAACTATGGAATAACAATGATAACGAAAGAATGGACCCCCTTTCCTTTCCTAGTGGCCTAGTATTTAACATAGCTTGATAGTCATTTAGGTTTAGGGTTAGGGTTTTTTTTATTCCTCAACTTTCAATTAGTGTTAGGTTCTTAGACCCTCTAGAATATTCTTGAAAGTCCACACGTGACTAGTCCCACATGTGTGAGTAATGAGAGCCGATGCGGCATCCACTTGGTACCATGGTGGTCAATAGGGTAGTTCAAATTGCAGGGGGCATAACTTTCACATACGAACTCCAATTGAGGTGATTTTCATAGTGTTGGAAAGCTTTCGATGTGTAGAACAATGTCAAGGGGATAGATCAAAGCTCATAAAGTTTTGAAACCGAAAATTGTTGTTTGGTGCCTTAAACTAGCTCTGGAAGTTTCTAGTCCCCAAATCACCACACTAGGACCAACCCCTAAAGCAGACCCTGTAAGCCAATTTTTTTTATTTTTCCACCCAAAAAAAACAAAAATATATAAAAAAAAAAACAAAAAAACATACTATATATATATATATATATATATATATATATATATATATATATATATATATATATATATATATATATATATATATATATATATATATATATATATATATATATATATA
>JZKD02S1676016.1:278268-296106 GCA_000966675.3 Picea glauca
TTTGTTATGGATAAGTTCCACAAACGTACTTGGGAGAAAGAGCTAGGGAGAAAGAAGAAGTACTACATTGAAGAGTTTAACCCCACTCATAACCATCAGCAAAAGGCGTACATAGATGCCAATATTTCTTGGAGATCTAAAATTCTTATTGCTCAATTAAGGACTAACTCTCATCAACTCCGTTGTGAAACAGGGTGCTGGAAAAGGCCAAAAGAAAGGTGGGAAGAAAGAGTATGTATTTTGTGCTCGTCCAGAAAAGTGGAAACAGAAAAACATTTCATTTTAGAATGTGAGGCCCTCAAAGACAGCAGGGAAAATTATGCAGGTATTCTGGTAGCTAATTCTTGGGATAATCTATTCAGCAAAGAGTTTGTTGAGAAGTTGGGAGCGATTATTGTAAAACTTCACAGGAAAAGGGTCGAATACAAAAGCCAGATGGAAAAACAATCTGTCCCATAGACTATTTTTAGCCTCATGGACGTTAAAAATACTTTCTTTCTTTCTTTTTTTCTATATAACATCAATGACAGAATGAAGAAAAGTTGTGAGCTATTTTTGTTCTCCTAAAACTGCTTTACGGTTCGAAACGTCCAGAATTAATTTCCCTCAAAATGCAAGGTTTTCCTTATTAATTAAATTTGTTATGATTTTTAATTTCATGCTTAAAAAATTATTATAAAGATACATACATTTCTTGGTTTCAGTTTTTGTAAAGCAAATTCAAACACGACAAAAAAAAACTTTAAATTTGGTTAAATTCCCTTAAATATTTAATAATTTTTAATATATCTTTTTCAATATTGTTGAATAGACCATGGAATGGAAGTGAAATTGAACTTATTGATTTTTTTAAAGTTGAACTACTACCAAGCCACATAGAAAGCTTGTGAAATTCAAGTTTATCCTATTATAATGTATATATTCCTTTTTAAGACGGGATAGTTAAATGGGTGAAGTAAAACTTTTTTTTGGTAAGTGGACAGAATTTTTGAGACTTGCTGTAATGTACACCTGTACTAACGTATGTAATTTGCTTATTATATTTTCTAATATAAGTTTTTTTTTTATTAAAAAAAAAATATAAGTTTTTTTTTTTTATTAAAAAAAAAATATAAGTTTTTTTTTTCGAAAAAAAAATGGGTGA
Source organism: Picea glauca (assembly GCA_000966675.3). Lineage (NCBI taxonomy): Eukaryota > Viridiplantae > Streptophyta > Pinopsida > Pinales > Pinaceae > Picea > Picea glauca. The sequence goes on from JZKD02S1676016.1 coordinate 279,413, forward strand.
AATAAAACTCCATACTTATTATATTTTTTAATATAAGTTTTTTTTTTTTTTCATTAAAAAAAATAAGTTTTTTTTTATAAAAAAAAATAGGTGAAATAAAACTCCAAAAAACATTTAAGTTGATCATAATATGTGGGGGAATGTGGTTGTTGTTAAATACCATTTTTAAATAATAATAATAATAAAGGGTATAACTCATTACCATAAATAATATTTTTATTATGATATTTTTTTTTTAATAAATAGAATTTATATTTATATTTTTGTTGTTTTAGATATTTTCCATAATTTATGAATAGTAAATGGAGTAAATTATCAACTTTGTAATCAGAGTCTAATTTTTAGGGAATAAGAAAGTTGAACTTATGACCTCCCCAACTTTAAGGGAGAAATCTCATGTTTGGTTCATAAATACTTGAACTTAAGGGACTTATTAAACATTAATTTCATCACATACAAATAGTTATTTTCATTACTTGTACTTGATACACTTTTATCTATTTATGATGAAAATGTTTATTATATTTTTGGCATAAAAAATAATATTATTATATTATAATAATTTAATAAAAAAATACACCCAATATGGAGTGTTTGGCATGCAGGCAACATAAGAACCCAAGCGATGCTTGCATGCAAGCTCGCTTGATCTCCTCTGTGTGTGAAGTCTTTTAGGGCATGGGGGTAGTATAGCACCCTTCATGGTTGTACCACCTTATCCTATATACCATAGACAATATTAAATTATGAGAGAACCACCATCATTCAACATCATGAGTTTGGATGGGAACAAGGTTTGATGGTGAAGCATAGGATGGAAGATTCAAAGGTTAGCAAAGTTTGGGATCTCCTCTCCAAACTCCAATCTTCAGTGGCTCTCGTATGTTTTCTTGTTGTTTCTCTACTTTGGTTCATTTGGTTGTCTTTTTCCTGGCCCTATTATATGAAATATCCCTGATATCGTTGATCAAGATATTTGCTACCGATCTGATGTTTTGTCTTGCATATCTGATACACTGGGGGGTTTCTGGATGTGTTTCAGTTGTATGTTTGAGATCTTGATGGTTATTGCATGTGCTTGTTAGTTATTGCATGTGCATGTTGCGTATTTATGGTTTAAACAACATATAAAGGATGCATGCGGAAGTAAAGAACTTCAACTCCTCAATAACATGTATTATACGACCCAAGCATGGAAATACAATAGCATACTGGAAATATAGAATATAATCGTCAGGTAGATCTCATGGATCGTCACTGGAATACAAGCAAATAACATCAAAATACCCGTGATCAGAAGATGATAGCAGATCTGATGCATGCACGGATAGATCGCCAAAAATATGTGATTCCAGAGAAGTACAGTAACTGCTACCAGCTGGAAAACTCGTCTGAAAGAATAGATCGTCAGAATGCGTTGGAAACTACTCCAATAGAAGCACCCTAGCCTCTAGATTGAAATGGATGAGTGTCGGATCTCGGATCCGGTCTCTGAGGCACTGGATCTGGACCCTTGGGGGGTTTGCGCACCTCCTTGGACACTAGATGCGCCCCAAAGGATTCCACCAACGGAATCTGCTGTTGTAGGGCTCAAAAAGAATCGTCTCACCAAAGGAGGAACTGGGTCGGAAGGGTTTCCCCGGATCTGCTCTGATACTCTACATGTAACCCCAAATGTTTGTCTGGAAGAGTTGCACCCTAAATGGTTGGATGGTGCACTCTGAATGATTCCACTATCGAAATCCGATGGGAAGTAGCTCAATCTAATCGCCCTGGCTAGATCTCAACTGGGTCGGAAGGAAAATGTAATCAGAGCTCTGTCCTCGTGCAACTCCACAAACCCTCAATCTGAATTGCGCCCTCACTGGTTGAGTTGTGACCCGTGTAACTGGATGCTCCTGAATTTCATGGTGAAATATCTGGATGGTATCTCCGATGGGCTAGGGTGTGTCTCTCAACACCGAAATCGATCAATGGTGGTGGTTTCCTCCAGAAATCCACAAAACAGTAAAGTCGAATCCTATCCTCCTCTAGGAACTCTCAACATCAAATCATAACAATGCATAATGAATTAGGTTGCTTTACCCTTCCTTTATAGCTTCCCGGAACCCTAATTCGTTGTTGACCTTTTCCCTCCAAGTGACTTTTACTTTATTTTATTATTCCTTTATTAAATCACTTAATTAATTAATTAATTAACCATTTTGCCTCTAAAAAGTGATTTATCCATCCCGATGGCTTCTCCGGCCACTGAAAGTCACTTCTCATCATCTTATCCTGTAATGCTCTTCCTCCCGATTCCATTGAGCTCTTACACTAAGAGGTTTCTCCAAGTAATATGCCCATTATGACCTTCTTAGTGAATTTAATTAAGATATGACCCATAATAACTCAAAATTACGGAAATCGTCGGAATGCAACAAAACCAAAGCCCAATTGTGCGGAATGGATCTTGATGATGAACGATACAAGTTGAGCCCAAATGAACCCCTCAATATCTCTTGAACTCTTTGTCAACCCTATCTGGCTACTCGGGTAGGCATAACACTATGAAATGTTATAATGTCCCAAAATGGGGACATTACTGCCGAAATAATGCTTTTCCTCGAGCAATAACTGAATCCAACTACATATGATATCGGGGTCCCATATCCACCTGTGTGACACAAGGTAGACTCCCCTCAAGATGTGGCCTCTCCAAGTGCTCACCACACATGACACCCACATGCTCCTGATCAGTAGAATGATCAATGGCCAAAGAATCTCAGTCAACTCCCCAAGAAACCACTCTACTCGAAACTCAACTCCATCAAATGGTGAACTACCAAGCACTCCAATCCTTGGATCCCATATCAGAATGTGAACTGCAATTCACTGTGGAGTATAGTTTTGTAACCTATCAACACCATGAGTCTCCTGCCAATAACACATGGCTTCAACCCGAAATGGGTCTATCCTACCAGACCATACCAAACTCAACACGACCCCCGCCGACTGAACATGTTTCTTCCATAGTGAGGTACTACAAGACCTCAATGAATCACCATCCAGTGACGTGCTCTCCCCAATATTGAAACTCAATGGAAAACCAAAGTGACTTCCCCCTACAAACGTTTGCTCGTCTCCATCGGTCAATGAAATGCCCAACCCTGTAATCCCAGGGTCCCATGATAGTCTCTGACATGGACCATCATGTTGATGTTGCTCTACTCTGATAATGGTTGTCTTCTCAAAGTATCCATATTGGACCCTCCACGCCTGGATCCTCATAAGATGAAACAAACTATCAACCCAATGGACTCCCGGATCCCATGTCAAATTTGGAAGTTCATCACTTCCAATCCCCACTAACTATTGATGTGCCCTACTAGTAACTGTCGAAATCCCTCCACCCTCATCCCAATGAGAGTATGAATATGTAGCAACCTTTGAGATATCCTCTATCCCATGGCCTAGGATACTCTCCATCATGCCTAGGACCTCAATTGTCTTCCCTTGATGATCCACCCCTATCTTGTTGTATGTAATCAAGACACTCATGTTACGTGGTCTTAGCCTACCAACTCTCCATGTCTCTTGCCATTGTCTAGCTCCCCATATGTTGTTGTCAATGATAAAAGTGTCAGGAAAGGATATCATAAATATCTGCAACCAACTGTAGGACTAGAAAGTATCATATGCTTTGGTCAATCCCCGAGATTGGACCAAAATCTCATCCACTAATACCCATGGTGAATAATTTCCTAAACTCCAACTATCAGGTACAACAATAGATAACTCTACAAATTGTTGGTCAATCACTCTCCCTCCATCATCACTCAGATAATTGTTTCTACTGTGAAGGTGATCTCCCATAACTATGTGTTGATGTAAGGGAGGGGAATATCCATGCTCCACTAAGTGTGTCTCCTCCCTACCATCCAATGCGTCCCCATGAATCCCATTGTACATCTCTCTCATCATCATATGCCCAAGGTGTATTTCTAGATCAACCTCTATGTGGATATCAACCAATCATGTAACACAAATGAAAGTGTCCTCGTAACTACCCCTAGATATGGAGTCCTCCTGTGTATGTGTATGACTGATTGTCTCAGAACTACCCATGAATGGTGGCCCCTGTGACACCCAGATATCCCCCAGCAATGTAACTGAGGAACATATATGACTCTCTGCCGAGATAGATATAGTGTATCTTTGACTAGTCTCCTCAAGGAGCTCATCTAATCTGGACTCTGATTCTTGAAGGGTTGTCTATGTGCCTTCCAAGAATCCTCGTGTTCTCACCAACTCATGAGTAATTCGGTCCACCTCAAGCTCTTGCTCCCTCATTTCCCTATGATACATCTCGCCAATATCCAATATGTAATCTCTATCCATCACTAATTGTTGGTAGTCGACCCTCGTCACAGTCACTCTCTCCATGAATGTATGGAGGTCATCAATGGCCAGTCCCCTATCTGAACTATCATGTTCCATTGAGGCCCTCCAACAATAACCTGCCACCATTGCATGTGTATCATCAATGCATCGAGTGGCTGCCATGATCATGTCCTCATTGACCCTCAATTGTCACATCCAGTTTCGTGACTCTTGATCACAATCTCGCTGAGGTTGTACCTCATGCCCCTTACTGCTAGTGTCAACAATGGAATCCCCAACAACACACTCCTCAAAAGATAAGGCACTGAACTACCCACTGTCCACTATGCTACTGAGTCCTCCTGTATGCCACTGCACACCATCACCAATTGTTATCCCCCATATGAATCGCACCATATCCTGTATGGACAATTGTATCCTCTTGTGTGCTCACCCTACTAATATCATTTGTGCCTGGATCCCATGCAGATGTGTCGAGACACGGGCTATGGTCATCCTGTCCAATAAGGAGTGGATCCTCATCACTGTAGATTGATCTTGGAAGTAAGTGTCCCAACAAGCTATCAGTCTCCACAACCTGGTCCATCAATGGAATCTCCAAGAGTGGTGACTCACTCTCCTCATACTGATAGGTATGTGTAAGGTCAACTATCTCCAAGCCATACCTCTCCTCCTAGGTCTGCAGATCCATATGTCCCTTGTGTACAATCCCCACACAAGGATCCTCTACCATATTAGGAATGCCACTGATATCCTCATGTGTCGTGGCTAGCATAGGTGATTGAGAAGATGAAAAATGTGGCTCGCTCATCATAGGAAGCTCATCATCCTCCATACATGACTTCCTAGAATCTATGTCTACACCCATAGGTAGGTCATCCAACCTCCTAATCTCATTATGTCTAAGTGCCAACACATATGAATCCTCACAAGTGTCACCACTATGTTGAAGTGTTGAATCATCAACATTGTCTGACGGGGAAGATGAAGGACATGCGCTATCATCCTGTCCATCCAATTGTCCCTGAAATGCGCAAGAGTCACTAGCCTTCGTCTTGGTCATCTGGTTGATCTTGTAGTACATGTCTATCTTTTGTACCCCAGCTCTGGCAATGCATTTGGACGATCTGTCAAAAGAAGGTATGGTGAGTTTACCAACTTTATGGATGAAATCTATGTTATGCCCCTGTTGTTGTTGTTGTCCTCCTCTCTGAGGTTCTCTGGGATGGTTCATGCCCCTAAGTCCACAGTACTCAACCAATGTCATTTCATGATGGAAGTCACGACCCAACGTTGCATACTCTCTCATGTACTCTTTAATGTCTTCTGCCTGATTGGGCAGCCTCTGTGCTAACGGTTGTTGTGTTGTTGCTGGTGGTGCCCTCTGAAAACTAGGGAACCATGGTCTGGGAATCCTACTCAAAGATGTGTATGTGAGAGTAGGTGTCTGGGGTCTACTGTCTGCCCCCGAGTTTCCCTGTGTTGTATGTGGGGCTTGTGTTCCCGGGGTGCCCACTATAGCCAATCTATCAGCCACCTGTGCCAAGGACTGAGTCATGACCCGTTGACTAGCTAACATATCACTGATAACCTGCATGAAGGCTGCCTCTAGATCCATGGGGGGCTTACCACTACCCTTTGGTCGCTCATATATGTCTCCCCACATCCTCTCTGCCTCACGCTCTGTCATTCTCTCAACTTCCTTGTGTGCCTCTTCCTCTTCCTCAGAACCGGGAGGGAGAGGAGGAAAATATGTATTCTTCACCCACATGCTCACGCCCCTCTAGGTCACCTGTTAAGCTCATCGACTTTAGTCACAGGTTGGAAGGAGTAAAGCTATGATACCACTGAAATATTCTTGATCCCGTTGATCAAGATATTTGCTACTGATCTAATGTTATGTCTTGCAGATCTGATACATTGGGGGGTTTCTGGATGCGTTTCAATTGTATGCTTGAGATATTGATGGTTATTGCATGTGCATGTTGGTTATTTCATGTGCATGTTGTGTATTTATGATTTAAACAACATATAAAGGATGCATGCGGAAGTAAAGAACATCAACTGCTCAATAACATGTATTATACAACCCAAGCATGGAAATACAATAGCATACTGGAAATATAGAATATAATCGTCAGCTAGATCTCATGGATCATCACTGGAATACAAGAAAATAACATCAAAATACCCATGATCAGAAGATGATAGCAGATCTGATGCATGCACAGATAGATCGACAAAAATATGTGATTCTGGAGAAGTACAATAACCGTTACCAACTGGAAAACTCATCCGGAAGAATAGACCGTCAGAATGCACTAGAAACTGCTCCAAAAGAAGCGCCTTGGCCTCTAGACTGAAATGGATGAGTGTTAGATCTCAGATCTGGTCTCTGAGGCACTGGATCTGGACCCTTGGGGGGTTTGCGCACCTCTTGGGAAACTAGATGCGCCCCAAAGGATTCCACCAAAGGAATCTACTGCTATAAGGCTCAAAACGGTCGTCTCGCCAAAGATGGAACTAGGTCGGAAGGGTTTCCTCGGATCTGTTGTGATACTCTACATGCAACCCCAAATGTTTGTCCAGAAGAGTTGCACCCTAAATGGTTGGATGGTGCGCTCTGAATGATTCCGCCATTGAAATCTGATGGGAAGTAGCTCAATCTAAGCGCCCTGGCTAAATCTCAACTGGGTCAGAAGGAAAATGTAATCAAAGCTTTGTCCTCATGCAGCTCCACAAACCCTTAATCTAACTTGCGCCCTCACTGGTTGAGTCGCGACCCATGTAGCTAGATGCTCCTGAATGTCATGGTGAAATAACTGGATGGTATCTTCGATGGGCTAGGGTGTGTCTCTCAACACCGAAACCGATCAATGGTGGTGGTTTCCTCCAGAAATGCACAAAACAGTAAAGTCGAATCCTCTCCTCCTCTGGGAACTCTCAACATTAAATCATAACAATGCATAATGAATTAGGTTGCTTTACCCTTCCTTTATAGCTTCCTGAAACCCTTATTCATTGTTGACCTTTTCCCTCCAAGTTTCTTTTACTTTATTTTATTATTCCTTGATTAAATCACTTGATTAATTAATTAATTAACCATTTTGCCTCTAAAAAGTTATTTATCCATCCTGGTGGCTTCTTCGGCCACTGAAATTCACTTGTCATCATCTTATCCTGTAATGCTCTTCCTCCTGATTCCGATGAGCTCTTACACTAAGAGGTTTCTCCAAGTAATATGCCCATTATGACCTTCTTAGTGAATTTAATTAAGATATGACCCATAATAACTCAAAATTACGGAAATCGTCGGAATGCAATGGAACCAAAGCCCAGCTGTGCGGAATGGATCCTGATGATGAACGATACAAGTAGGTCCCAAATAAACCCCTTAATATCTCATGAATTATCTATCAGCCCTATCTGGCTACTCGGGTAGGCATAACACTATGAAATGTTGTAATGTTATAATGTCCCAAAATGGGGACATTACACTATATCCGGGTATTGAAGTAGAGAACCCACAATGAAGGTTGATTTTAGTTTGTTTGTTCACTACATTCGACTACTAGCCCTCACTACTACCCAAGCTCAATCCCCTATGTCCTTGGTTCACTCTACAACTAGCAATTCGAGCCTACCCTCTGCTTCCTTTGACTATTGCAAATTGTTAACCATGAAGGGAGTAGCTAAAGGTGATTGGTCTGAATCTAGCAGGCAAGGCCTTGCCGCAGTTCCAACCCCACTACTAAAAATCACCCCCTTTGGAAAACTACCCAACACATTACTTGAGCTCAAGTAATGGCCACAAGAGTTGCAGAGAATTACCACTGCAAGTTTCCCAAGGACATCAAAAATGAGTTACCATCCATGGAACACGCCATCATTCAGAAGAGAAGGAAGCTCTCCAATCATCAACTAGAGATAGAATTTAAGGAATGGCTACTAGATACAGGCTTCTCCAAGTATAGAGACAATAAAGTATTCAACCTCATTGAACTCTATTAGTTAAACAAGGACTTCATTTCCCAAGTCGTGGAGGAGAGAGGACACCAATAGAAAGATCTTGCAGAAATTGGACCTCCTAGACAAGAAATTTGAGGCAGTTTCGAAGAAAGACTATGGCATAGAAATCATGGTTTCAGATCCCATGGATCCCCGGGGCACTCTTGCAACAATAGTTGACCAAGCTCAAGCTTCTCAAGCCACTCCATCCAACCCCATCACACTGGATGAGGACTCAAAATACCATGTGGACACACAGTAGTGGTAGCACCCTATATTGGCTCCATAGAGATGGATTTTTATGTCTTTTATTGTTAAGGTAACAAAAGAGTAGCACTACTCTCTTTTAACTTATGCTATATGTTCTCTTTTACGTTTTCAATCAGCGATGTGTCAAATTACAGTAGGCATGTAGTGACTCAAAACTACTCTTTACATCATTTCATTTTGTATCTAACTCGGTGTCTTTTTTGAATTATTATGAACCTCCTAGTCTCCCCAGTAACACAAACAATCTTATATATACTCTATATTGTAATATATTAACACTAAATTACTTAATTAATAAAAAATACAAATAAAACATATTACCTAAATATGTTATAAATTGGAACTACTCTTTACATCATTTTGTATTTAACTCAGTGTCTTTTTTGACCTATTATGAACCTAGTTTCCCAAGTCAAACAATTTTATATATACTCTATATTATAAAGTATTAACACTAAATTATTTAATTAATAAAAAATACAAATAAAATATATTACTTAAATATATTATAAATTGATTAACCAACAAAAGTTTTCCAAATTTATTAGACATTAAGTATTACAATATATATTAAATTATAAATTTAATAGATATTGGTTCATATAGCTTTTGAACCTAGTGTATGATTTTTCAATTCTAATCCATAACCACCTTTTTCTAATTCTAATAGACATAGGTTATCAATGTTCCCTTTAAATATTTTATTGATTTGTAATTATATTCATCATAATAAATGAAACTCACATGCGAATAAGAATATAATTGTCATAAAACAATAGTTGGCATTGATGTTGATGTTAATATATATATATATATATATATATATATATATATATATATATATATATATATATATATTATAATATGTTTGTCATAATATTTTTTTATAAAGTATTTTGTATTTTAACAATTGGATCTAAATTATTAATTTAAAAATATTTCAAATTTATTTTATTTTTTTATGATAAAATTATTACATTTGTTATAGTATTTTGTTATTATCAGTTTCATGTTTATATAATAATTTAATATAATTTATTAACTTAAAAATATTATATGATAAAATGATGACATTTGTAATTGTATTTTGTTATTATCTGTTTATATAATAATTTAATATAAATTATTAATTTGAAGTATTATAATAATTTAATATAAATGATTAATTTAAAAATATTTCAAATTAAGTTTTAAGTGTGAGATATTTTTAATATTTTATATTAGGGTTGATCACTTCCTTCTCTTATCTTAATTTCATTTTATTTTCTAATTTTTTATTATATCACATATTCTTCTTACATTTAGAAATGATAATATTTATAATATTATAAATATTTGGCATGATGGTTTCTTCTTGTATTTTACAATGATTTAGCTAAGATTTAGTATCTATATGCCATCCCCACTTGAGCCTTTAATAATTTTAGCTAGAATGTACAACCTTAATCTATAAATATTTATATTTTTATAATTACCTTTATATTATTATATCAAGTTTTAGAGTGTAAAAATTTAATAAAATTTGACTTTGTTTCTTCTTGTATATTCTTGAGCTTTTAATGATTTTAATTTAATATAAATTATTAATTTGAAGTATTATAATAATTTAATATAAATGATCAATTTAAAAATACTTCAAATTGATTTTTAAGTGAGATATTTTTGATGTTTTATATTAGGGTTGATCATTTCTTTCTCGTATCTTAGTTTCATTTTATTCTCTAATTTTTTATTACATCACATATTCTCTTTACATTTAGAAATGATAATATTTGTAATATTATGAATATTTGACATGATGGTTTCGTCTTGTATTTTCCAATAATTTAGCTAAGATTTAGTATATATATACCATCCCCACTTGAGCCTTTAATAATTTTAGCTAGACTGTACAACCTTAATCTACAAATATTTATATTTTTATAATTACCTTTACATTATTATATCAACTTTTAGAGTGTAAAAATTTAATAAAATTTGATTTTGTTTCTTCTTGTATATTCTTGAGCTTTTAATGATTTTAATTACACTGTACAACCTTAAAATATATATATATATATATATATATATATATATATATATATATATATATATATATATATATATATATATATATTAAAAGCAGTTCCACTGTTATTCTATTTAGAATCAAATGAAACTTTCAAAATACATATGATGCTTACATTACATTGTACATATGGATCCATATATGTCTTGACAGATTTGATAATGGACATGGTTATCTGCTACTATTATCTTCAAAACAAAATTGCTTTAATATATAAAATGTAAAAGTTCATATCATCATTATATAGTTAACAACTAGTTCCATAAAACCAAAAAATGTGAACTCCTTGAAAAATATAAAATGTAAAAATTCATATCATCATTATATAGTTAACAACTAGTTCCATAAAACCAAAAAGTGTAAACTCGTTGAAAAATGTTCCTCAAAATACAGCCATCCATCCAATAGTACAGTTGACGGCCTTTTGGCCTTTTTGAACAGTGCCTTGTCTTTTATCCAATCCATACCATCATCCTGTTGGTTATAGATATGAAAGTGTAAAAGCCCCATAAACCCAATATTTCTAATTTCATTATAATTACCTTTATATTATTATAAAACCTTATATTATTATACAACCTTTAGAGTGTAAAAATTTATAAAATTTGACTTTTATAAAATCTTATGTAAAAGATTCACTTATAAAAAGAAAAGAATAAACCTCAATGTGTCTAGCGTTCAAAGAGCTTAGGAAATACTGAATTTACAAAATTTTACTTTATTGCCGTGTAAGAAAAAGTCAAATGATATTATATATTAGTTTAAAAAAAAAATTAAATTTTTTTTTTTTTCTAAAATTTAATAATTTATTATTTTTATTAAAAATTTACATATACAATTAATTTTAATTTATAGTTTCGTAAAAATAAAACAATTTATTATTTTTATTAAAAAAATATTATATAAAATTTATTTTATAATATTTTAAAACAATTAATTAATCTATTTGAATAATTGTATTCCATAATAAATATGCGATATAGTAAATACTTGTATTTTGTTGGTGAGTGTGTTCCAATGATGTAAACTTTCGAATAATTGCAACAGTAAATTCGTATTATACATATTTTATTTTTTCTTAATCCAGTGAACTTGAATAATGATTTCCCTGTGCAATGAATAAACTTGATATATAAACACCATTCAGAGCAGCAAGACCAACTGCTATCAGTGGATCTGTCATGCATTGAGAATTAACTTTAGGTGCATAATAAATACCGGTGAAAATGGATGTATGCTGGGAGGCAATTCCATAATGGAGTATAGCAAAGGGAGGGAGTTTCCGTAATGGATGGAACAGCAAGGGGTAAGGCCCACAACAAGGAGTCAATGGCAGAAATTGCTCTGGAGCTGGGCGAGTGCTACAGGTGGAGTAATACTGAGTGGACTCCTCGCAATTGGCATTCAATGCAAATATGGTACACATTTTAAGGCTCGCCATATGAGACAACACCATAACTAGAGGAGCTTGCCGCAACCAAGAAATATTGCTTTAAGCCTGTAACGAATTGCATTCAACCCCAGATTTTACGAAATTTGGAAATCAGTCGCAGAGTTTAATTTCACATTTTTCACAAGAATAATAAACGGAGTTCGTTGGGTTTCAAAACTCAAGTTTAACATAATTTTCAATAACTAACTATATTTAAATACAATAATTCAAAAACAAGTATGGTGCGTTTAAAATAAGTAAAGTGCCATGTTAGGTGGAGCGTGCACAATGATGACAAAGAAGAATTATTAGCTCTTATAACGTGGACTCGTGTGACCCAGTTTGATCACTATTTAGAAACATAGGCGACAAAAAACAATACACAATATCACACCACTCTGGCATGTAAAACAAGGGGAATCTATAAATATAAAACAGTGCCAGAGGTAATAATAAGCTTTGGGCGCCTACATGGACATTAAAAATACAGTGTATGTAGTACAGAAAACCTTGTAAATGGACTCTCATCGCAACCAGACCCACCCAAAAAATCCGCTAGTGCACACAATACATAGCTCTTCGAATAGTAAGCATCTATTCAAAATAAATTATTAAAAACAAACTAACTTAATTAATATATTGGTGATCTGTGTGGTATACCCTTTCTCCTGCTAGTTGATGTCCGGGCATTAGAGTGGGGTGCCGCAAGACGCTTGCATATTTTCTTTACCAAAGGCATGGCTATTTCCGAACATGTCAACATCCAACGCACATCGTTCGCATTGGAGCCTGAACATGTCTGCTCCAACGTACTGCTAGCCGATAATTCTTCTTCGATCTCTGCAACTTTTCCATCCTTGGAACTAATTTCTCTCGAGTAGTCAAAAATATCAGGAAATGGCAGTGAACTGCAATGGTACAGTAATGTAGATAAATCCTTTTCTTTATTCAACACAGCATTTACCTGCACCATCAATCCCAATGCCACGCCTACTTGAATATTGTATCGTTTGAATTTTATAAAATTACTCTAAAAATTCTGGTAGTTGGTAAAAGTGCGATTGCAACATGAGCACATTATTCCTATAATTTAGTTTTGGTATGATTATAATGCATGTTTGTTGAAAAAGGACAGAACAGCCAAGGCAGCCATGTGACCTTGCACGAAACCGAGCAATAACAGTACGATTCCTGTAGACTTCTGTCACAAGTTTGGCAAGAGTTTGTCAGTCCTTTGGCGGGCCTGGACTGGGGCCGCTGGTTCAAAAATACGACCTTCGCACTATTAATGATATATGTCTGCAAAGCTCCGGCCAACCAAACAAAACTATTTATTAGACACAAAATTGTTTTTTATCCAGATAATCTTGACTGTTCATTTCAGGCCAGCAAATGCCACACCTGCACTAGCGAGCAATCTAGAAGCTTCTGCAAGTCTAGAAGCCGAATGACATCGTGGTATACATACCTTCGCACCTATCACCATAGAGATAAATCAAATTACTCACCCTTGGAATTTTAGCAAGAAAAACATATAAGTGCTGCTTTGTTTTATATAATGATAAGTTAACTGCAACTTTGTGAAGAAAACCTGAAGAAGCCGATGCGACCGATGGTTGGGAAGACAATGTTGACAGATACTTTTGCTGCAATCGATGCAAAAAATGTTGCTTTCATTTTTCTTTAATTCAAGATGCTTCGGACAGGCAACAAAGAATTTATCCGTCAGCAGGGCCTCTAACCATGCTGGTTTTGAAAGCGAGGGATACAGAGCATATCCCACCTGTATATACCACAAGAATTTCATATTATTTTATGCGGACAAAGAAGCATGGAAATCTGATCCCTCTTAGGGAAAAAAAAAAAGGGCAAGCCTTCTTGATCTACTGAGTCCAAATTGGCTAGATTAAAAAGTAGGTTAAGAAGTAATACAGCATCAGAAGACTGAGATAAAATAACTACGAATTACTTTGGACAGGAAATGAACGACAGCGGGAGTATTGTCGCTAATTATGTTTCCAAATTCCTAAACGCTCAAGAATCGAGAAAGCCCCTAATCGAGAAAGCCCCTAGGCTAAGATGAACTGTAGAAAATTGAGTATTGTCGCGAATTATGTTTCCACATTCCTAAATGCTCAAGAATCGAGAAAGCCCCAGGTAGAAAATTGCGTATTCTAAACGTTTACACGTCTTAGATTTTTTTCAGTAACTATCACTAATATATTACTAATATCTGAATTGATGAAATCGCAATTAAATTACATTTCTAATCATAAATAGATCGCCTAAAGCTGAGGAACTAGTTCTAGATCAACAGCGTGCATCAGATATTTTCAAATTTTATCAAGAAAAGCTCAATTTTCGAGAGTTTAAATAGTTTTAAAAAATATTCGCCGAATTTCCATTTCTTAAAATAGAATAAGGTAATAGATGGCAGAAAATTCCGCAAATTCTGAAGACCGCATCAGATAATTTCAACTTTTATCAAGAAAAGGTGAATTTTCAAGAGTATTTAAACCATTTAAAAAAAATCGCCTAATTTCCATTTCTTGAAATAGAAGGTAGATAGAGATGGCAGAAAATTCCACAAATTCTGAAGATCGTTCCTAAATTTTAGAAACTAGTAGTATAGCAACTAGAACGGAACTTGATCTGAGCTTAAACACTTAAAAGCTATAAAGAGGGAGACCTAATGTTTAAGGGCTCAGCAGTGAGGAGTTAAAGTGCTCAAGTTTAAAGAAGAAAACCAAAAAGCACGCACTCTCACAAAATATTAGAGGTCCAGCGGCTTTATATTTCAAGATTCATACTTTTAAACTATTTCCAACCTTGGCTGAAGGAACCGGCTTTATAGGGTTCTTTAAAAGTTATGAAAAGGAACTTGATTCTTTGAAGATTTAAAGAGAGTTTATAAAGCAAAAGTATAAAAATTTAGATCTTTATTTTGTTTACTTGGATGTATGTCAATTTATGAAATTAAAATAACTTGAAAGCAAAACCACTTATATTCCGAATATGATAGTGTATTGCAGTCAGGATGTTAAGAACAAATTGAAGACGGTCTGAATATAATCAAACATTCAAAATTATTGGGATTTTTTTTGACCAGATAGCTTATTTTGAAAATTTCGCAATTCCAAACCGCTAAAAACATGAAACCTGGGAATTTTGTAATCAGATCTTTTATTTTGGAAAATTTCACAAATCAAAACAGCTAAAAACATGAAACCTCTACAGTGCAAGTTTCTGTGCTGGCCGCTGCTTAGTTTATTAGAATTTTAACCAAAGATATCCAAATTTTCTCATTCCGGCTCCAAGTCGACCAGCACACTTTACAATTCATGACTCAATTTCTAGCAATTACTCTATAATTAGCTACGAAATGACTTCAACTCCTAGAAATAATCATTTGGCGGCTTGCCACGGCTTAAAAACTCTAATTTCTGGAAAGCTAAATAAATTCCTCGCGGATTTTCCTCTATCAGTCTCATAGAAGCCCAAATTCTTAAAAAATACGTGTCTAACAACTCAAACGGGTAGAAATTCTTGAAAACAATTAAAATCCACTAGAAATTGAGAACCGATTATTCCGTTTGATTCCAAAGCTAGTAAATATGAAACTTGAACTGATAGATAACCTTTGTAAACATAAATAATTGAGCAAAACTTACCATATCGTCCAGGAAGTTGAAGCCGCTGCTGACAAATCTTCAAGAATTGGCGAGGAGAACAATCATACCGTAGAGACCTGAGCAATTGATGGAATTGGGATTTCCTTTGCTGCATAATCCTCGCCTAAACGAGGAGGAGGCGGCGGCTGAAGCACAAGGAACAGCGGTAAGAGATACCAATTATAATCAAGAACGCCTCAAAATGCCGCGCCAACAAACGGAGCAGTGTCCCGGGCCCGGTAGCCGTCCATTCGTTTGACTCTGGAGCTCTGAGGCATCTAGGTTTAGAAATTCAAATACAGATTATCATCGCCAATTTTTTTCGGTGTGCCGGAACCCTAGGCCGGCAATAGGTATAGGAGCGGACGCGGGTGCCCACGTTGGAGTCCACGCCAGCATATCACCTTCTGTCGGTCGCCGTGGCTGACAGTCTTTAGCAGCGATAAAAACGGTATGGACGTACTTAACGCGGGGCCCGCCACATATTCGGAATGGACACGATTCCCGCCGATTTTCTGTCCTCAAACTTATCGTATTTCCTCCAAAACCTCATCGGCGCTGCAGTCTGCGCAATTTAAAGCCAGCAAAAATTCTGGTTACGTTGGGGTTTCAATTTCATCTAACCATTGTTGTGGGTTTAGGATTCTCCTCCTACGTGAGCTTTCTCTTAGTATTTTTAAAATAGTGCAAAATACGACAAGAGAGTCCACATTATTGCATAATTTACTTTTGTTTTTTCTAATTAATGTTGAATATAATAAGAGATGATATTCTCTAATGGTCCGAGAAGTTTTCAAAATTGAAAGGCCTTTAAAGTTCTTAAATATTTAGGACTTCATTTCCAAGAATGTTACTAAAGAAA
>JZKD02S1676017.1:40711-51958 GCA_000966675.3 Picea glauca
CAAGGAACACAAGATATGTGATTAATTTTATTTTGTATTACGAACTACAATCCTTGGGGTTTATCAACATCAATTGAAAAGAGAAACAAATCCACAAGAGCACCAACTCTCAATGCAAGACTCAACTTGCAGATCTAAAAAAAAACTGAGATGTGAGAAATCCAATCCTCAAGAAAAAGACCCTACTTCTAGACAAAACCAAATCTTCCAACAGGTACACAACCTATCAATAGTGCATCATGTGTATGTACACGTCCTTATTGTAATGCAGTGCACGCATGTACATGCTCTTCCTGTTGTCAGCCTGTGTACATCTTCAAAAACTAGGGTTTTTGAAACTTCAACCTTTTGGCCCTTTAGACCCTTTCTGCCTCTGTCACATTCACTTGTGATGTGTCACTACAGTCTTCTTGTCACTTCCCAATTTATACCATAACCAATCACAGGCATGTCTATACAATCCAATAACATATGCATGCTCCTCATGCATACACAATCATAGATCATGGATATCTCTCAATCAGAACAAAACAAAAATACTCAACCAACCTACTAGACATCATTAAAACCATACAAATAATGCCTCAAGTATTAACCATACCATGAGCAAGTATAAACATCAATACAATATTTACCCATACCAAAACCTTTGTAATAGATTTGAACCTGTAGAATGTTGATTTGGAACTTGCTTTAGACTTCGGGAACTTGGCACCAGCACGTACTCAGTTTTTCATGTTATTCTCAACTGTATGTGCCCTTCTCTCTTTCATCCCACATACCACTTCATAAAACTAGGGTTTCTCAACCTACGAAACTTTCATTGTCAAAACCTCCGACTTACGAAACTTTTGATGCATCCATGAGTACCTGCAATGAATCTTTCACTAGAATAGATATAAAATATACTAAAAAGATTCACTTATAAGAGACCCTTTCTCTCTTATTTATACTTCTTCAATTAGCTTCCTTATCTAGCCAACTCTAACCAACTTCCTTCTTTGGGGGGCTAACCCACTTCTAACCACTTGTCCACTTATAACTACTTTCTCCACAAATAGTAACTTCTCCACTTCTAGTTGCAACTGATTTATTTTTAATTGTTTTGTTGTTCCAACGTCCACTTAACCCATGACCAAACACTTTGAATAGTCAGCTTCTAGAATAATTTGACTTCTTTGACCTTCTTGGGGCTTTTAGACAACACATGAGGGTTCTCCAACTTCACATGGCCATAACTCTCTAACCATGAGAAGTTACGTGATGTTCCACATATCACCGGAAATGGCATGACAAGCACTATCCATCTAGAATATTATTACTGCCAAATTCATTGATCTACATAATATTATTCCTCAAACAAACTTGATTTCCCTAACCATACTGCTAGGATGACTCAACCACTTAACCATTTGGAATTCACAAAGCATCTTCTTGTGAGGGATTTCACCATAAGGGGGCCACTTTGGATTTCATTCATTTGGTACTTCCTATCAGCCATGATAAGAAAACAATTATAAAACTTTACATCAATTCATATGGAACATTAACCCATGACAACACATCACTATGACACCTCATGAAATTATCACTAAGACATCAATTACATCTAAGATCACATGATCCAACAATTAATACATCAATGATAGAATGAAAATACTTGACATCAACTCTTTGACATCAATGACAACATAATGCAACAAAAATATGTCTTTGTGTGCTATTTTTGTGTGTAGATGTCGGGAGTGCTTTGTCAGGCTTGAGATAGATGAGGTAGTAGAGTGTGCTTGGCACAAAAAAATGCCCAGTAGGAATGCGTGTGTGTTCCTAGAATGTGTGTGCGTTCTAGTAACACGCACACATTATTTGTGGGAATAAATGAGCAACAATTACAAGGCTTTCAAGTCACAAGAGTGTGTGTGCACTCTTAATGCAACAGATGTCACATTTATTATAGACCAAACATGTTTATGAATAATTATGTATAGGGGTATAGGGACAACTAAGACCTAAGGGCTTAGGATTGAAAGTGTTTTAAAGAATAGAGTAATGGTTAGAGCACCAATATGTGGGCGATGTGGGTGCAAGGGTTGTGGGGCCTTTAACAAGAGGTATATGAATAGTGCACTTAGAGCTCTAGTGTGGAGGGTGTTTAAGGGTTGAGTATAGGTTATTCCTAGGCTTAGATGGAGTTAAGGGGGCCTAGTTCATGGTCTACGTCAAGATCTAGGTCATAGTCATTGTATAGGTCTAGTTCATGGTATAAGTCTACCTCTACCTCTATGTGATGGTCTAGTGCATGGTCTAGCTCTAGCTCTAGGTCTATGTCATGGTCATCATCATGGTCATTGTATAGGTCTAGGTCATGGTCTAGTTCTTTCCATGTCTAGGTCTTTTTATTTCTAGGTCTAGGTCTAGGTATTGACATGTCTAAGTCAAGGCCATTTATTTCCTCCCAATGTAGGGAGGGGGTGTGTAGAGAGAGGAAGAAAGAGAGATTGAGAGGGGGAGAGGGGAAGACAAAGAGAGAGTGTGAGAGTGAGGGACAAGGAGACAGAGAGGGGGGATAGAGAGAGAGAGAGGGAGGAAGGGGGGAGAGAGAGGGAAGGGAGGTTAGATAGAAGAAAAGAGAGCAAGGTGGGGAGAGTGGGGGAGAGAGAGGGAGTGGGATACATGGAGTGAGAGAGAGAGGGTTAGATCTAAGAGGTAAAGAGAGAAGGGGGTAGGGACGGATTGTTTGAGAGTGTGGGAGGGTGGGAGAGGAATACCAAGAGAGGGGGGTAGAGATAGAGAAGTGGGAGAGAGATGGTATATGTAGGAGAGAGAGAGGAGAGATAGTGGGAGCGAGGGGGAGAGAGGGAGGGAGGCAAGGGGTAGAGAGAGAGTGTGTGTGAGAGTACATATAGTTAAGTGTTCTGTCATACATAATCTAGGGAATGTACAACACTGATTGTGAATAAATAATATCAAATCCACTAAAAGATTATGCTTATATTAAAATTAAAAAAAAAAAAAAACAGCATACCATAATCATCATTAAACCATGTGAAATCATTATTTTACCGTAGGTGAATGGTCATATCCATAAAATATCATTATTAAAAAAGAGGTATAGGCATAATTCACTTAGGTCTTGGGTGTGGAGGGGGTTAAGGTTAGAGTGTAGGTTATGGCTAGGCTTAGATGGAGCTAGGGGGGTTTAGTTCATGGTCTAGGTCATGGTCATCTTCATATAAGTACTCCATTGGAAGAAGAAGAAAAAATTAACACTCACCTTATATGTGAGGCTACATTTCTCTATTGCACATATCCTTTATTCGATGTGATCCCTACGTCACCTTTAGAGAGATAGAGAGAGGGAGGTAGAACTTGGGGAAAAGAGAAGGAGTTGGGGAGGGAGAGAGAAACAGGGGCAGAGAGAGTGAGAGTGAGACTAACAACAAGGAGAGAGAGAATGAGGTGCTATATGTAGGAGAGAAAGAGAGGAGATATAGTGGGAGGGAGGAGGGGGTAGAGAGAGAAAGTGATCTGAATTTTATGAGCAGAATGGAATGAACACAAATTATTATTATTATTAACATAGAAACACAAGAATAAAAGAGATACAGTAAAACAGGTTTCTATTCAATAAGAAAATGTGATGAAACTATAAAATGCAACGGAAAACAAACTTGTTAGAATGGTGGCCACTTATCTCTGAGAAGAGATGTGACGACTACGCTCATTCACAAGAAGATGGTTACAATGAGGCTCTCCAAGACTTCTTACAACAAACAGGAATTCCAACACCCTAGACATACACAAACCTAACCCTGGGAGATGAAGCGCCAAAAGTCATGTGGGCCCCGTTGGGGTAAGTTTGTACATCAACTTCCTGCGGTCATAACTTTTGCATACGATATCTATTTTAGGCGCACGATAACCCATTGAAAAGGTATATCCAAGGAATACACATGTTTCCATCAGAATCTAACCACGTGTATATTCTACCTATGGCAGGCCCTAAAAATGTTGTTTAGGGCCTCAAAACAGCCCCGGAAGTCGAGGACTCGAAAACTAGAAAAAAACTGTCAAACTAGAAAACTGCCAAAATGAGTTAGTTGGAATAGGTGGGAGGCCACCAACATCCATATAAATCAATACTCCCCCCTTAATGAGTAATGGTCTCCATTGTGTTGATTTCCCCCATCAAATGAGGAAATTTTTGTTGAATTTGGCCCTGGGTGAGCCACTTGCCTTGGTGCATGAGTTGGCTTGCTTTGACAACTCGATAAAGATGGATCATTTGTTGGTGAGTGCCCTTGACTTATGTGTCCACAATATGATCATTGGATTCCTGTTGCATGCAGTCATAGTTGAGCTCTATGGGTGTCAATTGTTCTTCTATCTATGAGGTGTCCAATAATGGTGGGAAATATGGTTGAAGGAGATCCACGTTGAACATTGGGTGCAGGCCAAGGAAAGGAGAAATGTTGAGCTCAAAATCATTGTCACCCACAGCCTTGGTTATGGTATAAGGTCCATAACGGAGTGGAAGAAGCTTCTGATGGGGCCCTCTAAGGCACTATTTCTACAAGTGCAACCACACTTTGTCTCCCACCTAAAACTTATGTAGCACTCGATGTTGATCATGGAATTGCTTGTACTTGGCATTGGACTTCTATAAAATATCATGAACCTATTGGCAGATGTGTTGGATCTGCTCAGTGAAACGAGAGGCTTTTTCAGCTTCATTTGGAGTAGGAGATGAGTCAGTGGAGGTGGTCTCAAGAGTTAATGCAACATCCATGGGACCCAATGGTTGGAATCCCAACCCGACCTGAAAGGGGCTGTGGTCGATTGAGCTATGTAGGGATTAGTTGTAGCTAAGTTGAACATAGGGAAGACTCTCATCCCATGTGAAGGGGTTCTTGGAATTGTACATGCACAGGATGTACACGATCATCCGATTGGTGACCTCAGTTTGGTTATCTGTCTCGGGGTGGAAGGCAGTGGATTTAGTGAGCTTAGTGTTCAGTAGTGACCAGAGGCTCGACCAGAATGTGCTGAGGAATTAGTTATCCCAATCTAAGACAATGGTTGTTGGGATTTCAAAATGTACCCATACTCATTCAAACAAGAGCTTGGAAGTGGCCTTTATTGTGATCTTCTTCTTGCAGGCAGCCATGATCGCCATCTTGGAAAAGCGATCAACAACCACAAAAACACAGTCATTTCCCCTCTTGGTGGATAGAAGGCCCTACATGTAGTCTATTGAGATCGATTCCCATGGCTTGTCAGGAGTAAGAAGGGGGTGTACAGGCCATGTTTCTCAGTGGTCAGTTTAGCAATAGCGCAGGCAGTGCAGGACCTGATATACTTGTTGACATCTTATTGAAGTTTCGGCTGTAGAAATGTTTCTGCAGCACTACCACTGTCTTTTCGACATCGAAGTGTCATTCCACTCGACTATAGTGGGATTCCCAAATAAGCTTCACTCACTCTCTTGATGGAACGTATAGATGGCCCATTCAACACAATAGCCCATCCTGAAGATGGAAATTAGAAACAATTGAGTATGTGCCCAACATTTGGTATGTGGTGGAGAAGTCAGGGCCAGTCTCATAGAGGTTGGGCCATTGAGAAGTCTCATGGCTGCAAGAGTCTAGCACTGTGGTGAGTTCCACGACTGGAGGTCACTTGAGGCAATCAATGACTCACTTGGTACTATCTGTTTTATACTTGATGTTGAGGTGGAACTGCTGCAAGTATGTGGACCACTTCTAATGGCGGTCATTTTGCAATTTTACTTGTGTCTGCATGAACTACAATGGATTATGATTTGTGTGGTTGATTGTCTCCTTCCTGAGAATGTAATGTCTCCATTGTGGAAGGATTGCACAATGGAGTACATTTATTTGTCATAAGTAGGGTACTTAAAGACAACATCCGATGGTGTCTCACTATGATAGTCCATAGGGTGGTTGTGCTGAGTGAGAACTACACCCACAACATATTCGGAAGCATCTGTCTCGATCTCAACGAGTTGTTGCAGGTCTGTTAATGAAAGTATCGGGGCTGAACACAAGCGCTTTTTTAAATCATCAAATGCTTGTTGTTGGGACATGCCCCACACAAAATTTCCTTACCACCACCCACGGTTACTTGGCTGAGGATCCATGCAATACGGGAGAATCCCAACATGAACCTATGATAGAAATTGGCAAGGCCTAAGAAGCTTTGAATCTTAGTGAGTGTGGATGGGGCTGACCAATCATGGATGACCTGGATCTTGGTTGGATCCACATGCACACCATGTTGATCCACGATGTGGCCTAGGTACTGGACCCTGTCCATGTCAAAGGAACATTTTTCCAAGTTGGCATATAGCTTGTGTTGTTGCATGGTGTGCAGAACCTGTTGAATATGATGCAAGTGTTCCTCCCAAGTCTTTTTGTAGATGAGGATGTCATCCAGATACACCACTACAAAAGTGTTGGTGAAAGGTCACAGGATAATATCCATCATCCTCATGAAAGTTGTTGGATCATTTATCAAACCAAAGGGCATGACCAGCCATTCAAAAAGACCTTCTTTTGACTTGAAGACGGTCTTCCATACATCTGTCTATTCTATGGGGACCTGGTGGTAGCCACACTTCAGATCAATCTTACTGAAGTATTTATCCCCCTTGAGTTAATCAAGATGATCATTGATTCAGGAAATCGGGTATCGGTTCTTGACTGTGATTTTATTTAGGGCTCGGTAATCAATACAAAGTCTCTAGGTCCTGTCTTTCTTCTACACCAGTAAGATTGGGCTCCCACAAGGCGATGAGATGGGACGAATGTGCCCCTTGTGGAGTAGTTCTTAGATATTTCGCTTTATCTCCTCATTGTTTAACAGCGAGAGGCGATAGACTAGCCCATTGGGAAGCGGTGCGTCGAGGGTCAGATTAATGGGATGCTTGACCTGACAATGCAAAGGTACCCCAGTAGGTAAGGAGAAGATATCTTTGTATTCTATCACAATGTTGTCCACTTGCTTCTGCTATGTGGAGAGGTCGGTCGCGGAAGCCCTGGATGTGGCTACAATATTTTGCTCGCTCTGAGAGCGAATCACGAAGAAGACAAACTTACCGGTCTAAGAGATGACCTTCCTGCATTGCTTGGCAGAGATCAAGGAAATAACACTAGGTGGGACTGCTTCGGGTATCTTGTACAATTTCATGTTCAAAGTAATAATAACACTACAAGGCCTACACTCATATACATCATGACTTTTCCATAAATAAGGTTGGCCCAAAAGAACATTACAAACTTCAAGAGGAGAAACATCACATAATACCTCATCTTTGAAGGGCTTGATGTCGTACGACAGGCGACACTGTTGGCTAATGCGGAGATCACTTCCTTGGCAGAGCCATCCAATGGTGTAGAGTTACAGGTGTGGCGTTGTCAACACGGCTAACCATTTTCTGACCTCTTCTGAGATGAGGTTCTTTTGGCTACCATTATCAACGATAAAGTGCAACTGGGTGTCGTTTACCCACATCTGTGAATGAAAAAGGCACTCATCTTCTTCTGGCTCGTCTGGTTCACCGAGCTGGACCTTGGTGGTAGAAACGGTGGCATTGGGTCTCGCATCAATGATTTGTCTCCCGCTTTCTAGTTATGACTCAAAGTCATAACCTGCATTTGATTCAGAGGCTTTCAACTCAGCCACCAGTAATTGCTTTGAGCGACAATCAATTGTGTTATGCCAGGGGCTCTTATGGAAGTCGCACCACTTCCCGGTATCTTTCTTCGTCTTTCTAGTGTCCTTCTTTGCTTGCGGCCTAGACTGGTTGTCCTGTGGTTGCTTGTCTTTTCTATGTCCTTTGTTCTACGTGTTGGGGCTTCCCTTTATTTGCTTTTGATGTGAGGGATTCTCATGCCCAAGTTTCCACGTCTTTTGTTTAAGATTTTGCTCGATTTTGATGGCATATCGATAGGTTGCGCCCAATAATGAGATGTCCAAAATCTTCATTTCGGCCAAGATGTATCTATGCAGACCACCGCGATACTTGAGCACCAGATGTCACTCAGAATCTTTGATACTCAGCTTGGTGTGCAAGGTATGGAAGATATTTGTGAACTCTAGCACTACTCGGTCTCTTTGTTGCCACAGTGTAGTCCATTTTGTATACATGTTGTTATAACTTCCGACATAGTAGTATTATTCCTTGATAGCATCCCTGAAGGACTCCCAAGTGACCGCGATTATAAATAATGAGGGTTCCTCTGTTTCTCTTTTCTCATAGAAAGTCTCCCACCAATCTTTGACATGGAGAACGACTTTGAGGAGCGCAAACATAATCTTTTCTCTGTTCAAAAAGTTATGGACAGAAAAATACCCTCCTAGCAGATTCAACCATTTGTTTACAACATCTGTGTCGATCTAACCTTCAAATATGAGAATATCAAAGTTGATTTGTACCATGAAGGGGGTGGCGCTTCCACTCGAGGAAGATAGGTCGCATGTTGGTAGTTGTTGAAGGATTTGCGCAAAACTATCCATCATTTCGTTCTTATGTTGTGTGAGCACTTCCTTGAGCAATGTTTTGAAAGGATCTCGTATCCCATCATCTTTCTTTTATCCCACCATGAGAAGTCGTTTGGGGGGTTAGAGAAGGAGAGTGAGAGAGATAGAGAGGAGGGGTAGATGTAGGAGAGAAAGAGAGAGTGGACGAAACGAGGGAATAACTTATAAGAGCATGTGTGTGTTTAGGAACGTGTGTTCCTAGAGCGTTTCTTCTTCTTACACCATATTCAAATTCATTGTAAAAGTACATTGAATAATAGAACTAAGTTAACGAATTGTTGTTTTTCCAAGTTTACATGATGGACACACCAAATCCATGACAATGCATGCATTGAATACACACCAAATTCGTGCATTGCCGACACACTAAATTATTCAAATACATGTTCTCTCAGCCGACACATCGACCCACCAAATTCATCTTAATGCACCACATTAATTGGATATAAGCAGGGTTTTTAATGCAGTGGTGGCACTAAAAGTCACCGCCACTCGCAATTTTGATACGGAGATTGTTGCTGTCTATAATGCTACTGGTTTCGTCATCGATAAACAACGCGGGATTATTCTCACCAACCGACATGTCGTCCAGCCTGGTCCTGTTGTTGCCGACGCAACGTTCCTCAATAGCGAGGAGATTCTGGTTTATCCCCTTTACCGAGACCCTATTCACGATTTTGGATTTTTCCGTTTTAATCGCGCAGCACTTCGGTTGATGGAACGTGACGAAATCCCTCTTGCACCAGAAACTGCAGCTGTTGGATTGGAGATCCGGGTGGTGGGTAATGATAGTGGTGAGAAGCTTTCAGTTATGGCAGGAACCTTGGCCCAATTGGATCGACAGGCCCCTTGCTATAGCACGGATGGGACAAGAGGAAGTTCAAGTGGGTCGCCAGTAATTGATTGTGACGGGAAAGCAGTTGGATTAAATGCTGGCTGCAAAACTGAAAGTTCTGCAGCATTTTTTCTTCCACTGGATCGAGTTGTAAGGGCTTTGAAAATTTTATAGAGGTGCAAGGATGAGTTCGACATTGGATGGCAAGCTACTTATATTCCTCGAGGCACACTCCAGATGACCCTTTTTCACAAAGGATTCGATGAGGCACGTCGGTTAGGGCTTCAAGGCGATACTGAACAATTAGTGAGGCAGGCTTGTCCTGCTGAAACGGGGATTCTTGTTATAGATTCCGTGCTGCCAGGAGGCCCAGCTCAGAATCATTTAGAACCAGGGGATTTACTTGTCTGAATGGTGAGATTGTAACGCATTTCTTGAATTAGATGCATATTTTGGGAGTAGACTTTCTGTTGTACTAATCGATGAGCAGGGAAGGGTTCAGACATTATGGACGGGCATCGACAGCCCGGTAACGAATCTGTTCGTGCCAGGAATTCCAATTTATGCTCTCAGTCAGGTTTTAGATAAGATTATTCATGGAACTGCAGCAGGGTTATCTTTGCCTATTAATGGAATTAAAATTTGTATACCTCTTGTTCGCATATTAGAGGTTGAACTTTATCCAACTTTACTTGTAAAGGCCCGTAGCTTTGGGTTAAGTGACAAGTGGATTACGGAGTTAGCAAACAAGGATCGTATGAGACAACATGTGTTGCAAGTAAGGTGTTGTTTCGCTGGATCAAGAGCAGAAGGTAAATTGGAGCAAGGAGACATGGTATTAGCCATAGATGGGAAGCCAATTACCAGTTATCGTGATGTTGAAAATGCTTGCCAGCTTCTTGACGACAACGATGAACAAGGAAATCTAAGAATGACGATTTGGAGGAAGGGTAAAGAGATTGAAGTTCTTGTGGACACCGACGTAAGAAGTGGATTTGGAAGCACGCACATGGTAATCATTTACAAATATTTATAATACAACATATAATCATTTACAAATATTTATAATACAACAAATGAAATTAATAGTATTATTTTTTTAAGTTTCTGAATTGAGATGAATCTATGCAGATGATCATTTACAAATATGTACACTTATTCACAATGGGCAGATTTAATAGGGGTTTAGTGCTTAATAAGTTTTCTATGGACACGATTAAATATGGCTGGAATATTCTTAGTAGTCACACAAAATAAATCGCTGTGATTTCAATCATTAACTTCCTAGCTATTATAAATCGCTGTGATTTCAATCATTAACTGATTGCCACGTAAGTGATTAACAGAAATTAAAATATTAACACCAGATAAATGAAGCCCAAATTGAATATATTATTTTAAAGATTCATTTCATCTTCATAATTATAATTATATATTATTAATGCATGGCCTAAAACCCTTATAACTTAAAAAAAACATAGCAATTAACAAAATACATAAATACATATTGAGTGCTAACCTCTTCTCACTTGAATTTTACTATTTAATATTCATAATTTCAGTAGTAATTAATAATTTATCAATAATTATAATATGTTAGGGTCCTAACCCGCATACAGGTAGAACAATATATTTGGATGTAATAAAGGTCAATATTAATAAGGCCTTTCAATAAAAAAGAATAAGGTGGATGTAAGAAGACCTAATAGAAGCTTCCGCTTCTAGAAGGATCTTCGATGCTTCTTTTTAGTATAAATAGGAGTTGAGGGTATGAGAACCCTAGCTTGGATATTATTGTAATAGAGCTCTGCTCAACTAGAGGTTGCCCCCTCGAAGAGGCCCGTGAACAT
>JZKD02S1676017.1:58800-80987 GCA_000966675.3 Picea glauca
TACAATCGTAGAATTTAAGCATTATCTTCAACAATGCTAAGTGGTATTCCTCTAGATAGGGTGCTAGATGTTGAGAATAGGATGGAGAAGAGGACAACCACTTGGAGGCTTCATGCGATTGGTTGGACAACTGGCGAAAGGGATTGAATAGATGGATTCCTAAACAGCTAGTAGTCCCAAGCGTTAGTCGGTCAAGATGATGGGAGCGGTGATGATGGGACGTGTGTAGAGGATGCCAACCCCAACAGAATATGAGACGACAAGGATAGATGGATAAGTTGTTCAGGTAGATGGTGTGTACACAGGTTAAGAGACCAAGACGTCGAAGATCTGGTGTTGGTGTTCATCAAAGGAAGAGGCTCCTTGTATTGACTCAAATACCATGTGAACAGGGTGCCATGAGCATCAGTTATGAGGGAAATCGTGGGACCACTCAAAAGGAAAATGAAATCGACAAGAATTCTCCAAAAGTCATTATAGAAAGGACACCAGGAGATATGGTCGAGGTGAAAGGACGTCGAGTGAGTTATGAGGGATATGGTGGAACAGATTAATGTTTTGTAAATTGTTAGAGGTGTTAGCACTCTATGAACTCTTTTAGCTGAGAAAATGAATGACAAAGGTAACCTACAACCAACTTTAAGGCTGGAAACTAGCCTTTCTGACACAGAGAGGGCTCTCTCTGAGACTTCGTTTCTATACAAGTTATGGATTTGAATTGTCGGCTAGATTTAACATGTTCGTACAATATTTCTGGTTCTATTGGCAAGAGAATGCAAGACCTTGGGCCATGGAGTCAAATTCCAAAAAACAAGAGAAATAAGTGACTTGGTAACTAAAACTTGAGAGGATAAAGGATAAGTAGGCAAGGATCTTTCAGTTCGAAGTCATTGTGGGTGGTGAGAGAAAAACACATAAAGCAACTCAGAGCACCATTGGAGATGAATTCTAAATTTACTTAGAAGAAAACACAGTCGTCTAAAAGGAAAAATCTAGAGCACCCCATGGTGAATTTTAGACTTGTAAAATGTTCTGATTTATAAAAAATACAGACATGAATATAAAGAGTACAAGAATCACATGCATAAGAGAGGTCACAATATGTCAAACCACTACCATTAGAATATTTTCATCAAAGTCTCAGGACCTTTTCATTAAACTTCAATCAAGTTTGAAAATTACATTCAACAGTCATTGTCTACATTACTTTTCCAACCAACCTGGCTTACATTGAAAAAATGCAATATATAGAAAAAGATGTGTCGCTTGGGCTGACCTTCCCCCCCAACTACTATCCCTATAAATTAGGCTCTGATTATTCTCTACCAGATGATCCCTCGGATGGCACTTTACTAAGAATATAAACTTCATTGTACCCAATCATACAATAACTGACGTCGTTGCTATAATATTTTAGTCATCAGCAAGATTCCATCGTTAAGAAGTTATATGTCAGTGCTTCTCCTTTGGCGGGTTATCGGGATGATCAAGTGTTTTTTCAGACTCCTACCACTTGGTGTATCGGATTCGATTGATGTCGCACGATCATTGGCTAAGGTGCACATACGGCGGGTAACCACGGACTATCGCCAATGTTTCCAAGATGACAACGCCAGTCAGGGGACAACGCCTTTCTTCAAAATTGTTATGCGCTCATCCTACACTTTTCCTTCGTGATATGTGGGCTTCAAGAATTTTTGCGATGCATGTTCGCCCCATGGGTACATGTCAGATCCCTTATTTCTCAGCAGGAAACAGGACACATGGACAAAAAAACTTGCATAGCGTTCGAAAAGAAAAAAAACGGGGTCAGTCAATTATGTTTCTGGCCTCATCTGTAGTCTTGATATTTGAAGAGTTTTCCTGAGAGACCAGTTGCACATTTTCATATTATGTACTTGTCTTGGCAAGACCGCATTCCCCTTCAACTTCGTTTGTGCACTGGCTAGAGTTGCACAGACGTTTTCCATGGCTAGTCCACATTCCCTAAAGTGCTCTACAATTCTCTCCTCTGACATTCTATGTGCTTCGCGCAATTGGATGATCGTGTCTTGCACTTCTCTGAGCTGCCTCTTGAGCCAAGTCTAGTTCCCTTCTCGGCCCTGTGATGTTGATGTCTTGACAGTATTTTTCACCAATTACTTCCTCAACTCCATGTTTTCCTGGTACACCTCAGCAATAGCGAGTTGTGCTTGCTTTAGCTGTTGCGATGGCTCACAAATATCCATGTCTTTGGCATCCTTCCTTCTCCGCCTGGTGTGGGTTTCTCACCTTGAAACTTCCACAGGTTCCAGCCAAATAGCATGCATGAGTAACTCCTCAGTGAACGATTTTGTGCTTAGGGCTTGGGCCTCCCTGGACTCTATGTTCTTCCTTGGCCTGCCCCTTTTCCAGGGTATCGATTGTTGGGGGGATAAGGCTTCCAATGTCTTTCCTTTCTCTATAGCCCTTCATATTTTTGCCTCTACGTTGTGGGATGTTTCTTTTCCCGTGGGTAGAGGGGGATCTCCTTTAGGGTCCCTGGGGATGTCAACTGCAAGTAGAAATGGATCCTAGCTCTTTCCCAAACACCTCAATTTCTCAACTATCAACAATTTGATTAGTGAGATATGAGATAAGTTCTTCTTCGGCCGGTTTTCTTCAGCTTGGATGATGTTTTCCATTCCTCGAAGGCTCTGGTGCAAGAAGAAAGGCAAGTTCAACGGTCTCCTTCTTGTTAAGTGTACCAACAATTAGATGTGATGTGGGTGTATTCTGTCAGACCTTCTTTCACAGGTGAAACACTTTCTAATCACCCTCAGGACTTTCTAAAAAGGCTCATGTAGATATCGACTTGAAACACCCGTTTCGACTTTCCCGTTTAAGCACTTTGGTTTGATGAATTCTTCGTAGCACAGCACATCCAAAGGCATGTCTTTAGACCACCTTTCCCTGCTCAGAGGGATCTTTGTCACGACTGATAGAGTTTCCTCCATCACCTAGAATGTGATTCCTGCAATCACCATGCAGAACCCATTGAATCTGAGCGCGAACTGTTCTACCAGTTTCACGTTGAATCCTTGGATTTTCTTGCAATGGAGCATGCATCTGACCTGATCGAAAGATGATCTGACATTTGGATCTTCATTTACCAATGCCAAATTTTGAGTCTCGGACCCTACAGTTCTGCCACTTCATGCCCCTTTCCTTATGTTTTGGGATGTCTCCATGGTGCAACGCATATTTTTTCCACGCATGCAGTAGTGAATATGCCACCCCCTTCATGCGGTGAAAGGACAATGATATTCTTATCCCAGGCCTATCAGAGGGGTGGTAGCAGTACTTCGCGTGATAAGAGAAGATGATTTTGGGAATTCGTTGTGCAGCCCCCCGGTGCCACGAAGACTCTTGGTGCGGGGACGGGTCGCTGTTGTGACAATTATGATGGTAGGCTTGTCGCTACAAGGGGAGCATGAAAGAGAATTTGGGTGTGACAAGAACTTTGAGGATGAGGGGATGACCATGAGAGGACTTATCATCTGAAAGACTAGCTGATGACCAACTTTGATCAACTCCAAACCATGATTTAAGATGGAACAAACACAAAAATCTTGACCAACCTAGTTTGTGACATAGTTGATGGAAATCGGCTTTCTCGTAGTGAGAAACTCAGGGCTTGCGGAAAAAGTTACAGACGATGCATAAACTCGGTTGGTAAATAGAATACATGCAGAGCGACTGGCATCTATAACTAGATGGGTGAGGGATGGAATCATGACATGGGACATTAAATCCATGGTGATGATAAGTTTTGAAGCAGGCCTAATATTTTCACAGCACACTCGCACGACAGGTACACTTCGGAGTGTGTAAAGTACAGATGATAAGAGTTGTAGAGTATTCGTGATATGAGAATCATTATTTCTTATCCTCTATGACTTCATAACGAGTTGATGATGGTCATTATATCCGTCGATGTGACCATTATTATAACAACTTTCTTTGACCTTTGGCACGTAAAACCTCTTCTTCTGACAGGACCTGACCTTTTGGGAAAAGACATTTCTCATTTACACATGTTTGATTCTGACATCCCTTCCCGAATCCAAGGGTCAAACCGACCACTTGCTGACTTTGACTCATTCGTTATTTGGTGCCTGACCTCACATGCTTTGACACATGGACCATGACTCAAGTAAGACTGACTCAAACTAAAAAAATGATGGCGCTAACAGCTGGCTCCAACGAGGATGTTATCCTCCCAGTGAGGTGGAAAAGAGAAATAGACCAAGTCCCTGACCATTTGGCCTTATTTGACTTTCAGACTCTAAAACAATGGAAAAAACACACCCTAGACATTCTTGACATAGTTACGATCAGACTTAGCATAAACTTAGGGCCTTCACTCCGGGCTTCAATTTCCTGTTGACATACTGACTCAAAATGCATTCCTTGAAAACAAAAAATGAAATGGCTATTTACAATGACATGAAAAAATAAACAGAACTTACTAAACCAGATAGTGTTTGAGGAACCTGCCATTTACAAGCCCCCCACTAGTGAGTTCTTCATTAAGCTCTTGTAGCAGATATGTGTTGTTTTTATGGTACACAATGATTCTGAAAGGTCCCATCCAAAGATGATCAAATTCTCCATGCTTCCCCTTGTCTTCGTTCCTCGCGTCCCACTTCAGCACCAGATTATTCACCTTGAAATCATCTTACTTAGAGTGCTTGTCGAAAATTTTCTTCATCCTGTCTTGGTGAAGCTATGACTAGTTGAAAACTTGCTCCCTCATTTGTTGCGTGTGAATTAACTAATTTATCCTCCTCTGAGCATCATCTGGCTCGACCTCTTTATCTTGCAACAACTTCCTGACAGGAAATCCCAGCGAGGTAGGGAAAATTGTGTCTGTGTCATATACAATTTGGAATGGTGACGTGAATATGGACTTCGTGGTAGTGACTCTATCATCCCACAACACGTAGATAAGCTTCTTGTGCCAAGCCTTCTTGTTGTCCTGCAGGAGCCTTTTAATAATCTTGGTTAAGCTTTTTTTGGATGATTTTTCTAATCCATTACCGTGTGGGTAATAAGTCGTAGAATGTCCCGGGGTTATATTGTAATTGTTACAAAACTTCTCCATTTTATTGGACTTAAATGTTGTTGTGTTATCCGTGATGATGTTGATAGGGCACCCAAACCTAGACAAGATGTTGGTCTCCAGAAAATGAATGATGACCGTGTTGGTAGCCTACCTCGTTGGGACTGCTTCGATCCATTTGGTGAAGTAATTTGTAGTCGTAAGTATCCATCTATGTTGCACCGAGGATGGTGGATGAATCTCTCCTATAAATTCCAGTCCCCATTGCATGAAAAATGCTTCGACCGAGATTGATTTCAATGGCAGGGGTTGCAGCTTCTCCTTCCATCGAATATCTGGCACTCGTGGAAACTGGAAACTTCTTTGTATACATCTGCGAAAATGTTGGACCAATAATAACACTCCCTCAATATTTTATGCACGGTGTTTTTCCAATAGTGATGTCCCCCATAGTCGCCTTTGTGGAATTCTCTGGTAGCTCGTTCCACGTCATATTTTAGTAAACAACTTAGCAATATCCCTCCTGGATCTTTCCAATACAGAGAGTTATCTAAGATGCAAAACTTAGCAGACTTCAACTTTAAAAACCTATCATTAGTTTTACTTAACCCTGGAGGGCTTGCAAATTTATCAACACATGAATAATGTCTATGTACCAAGGTGAATCGATGAATTTCTGAGACACCTACGAAGCTGCTTCTTCTTGAGGTTTCTCCAACAAATCAACAATTAAGTTTATTCCCAAAACATAACAGTTCGACTGTGCCATCAATATTGAGAGCCCCTGAACCTTAATCAGCTTTGTGGGCTTGATTTCGAGATAATATTCTAGCATGATTGTGATCCATTTACCTCTTCTCCCCTCAGGGTTAGGATGATTCAGGATGTCTCTGACTGAATTCTGGGCATGTAAGCAATAACGCGGGAATGAAGTATATAAGTCTTGAACTCCTTGAGGGATTTCACCAAGGCGTGTGATTTTTTTTCCATTATATCATACCTCAGTGGGGAGTCTCTCAGCGTCCTACTGAAGTAGGCTATAGGATTTTCAAAATTTTGGCCATTTTTCTGTAATAATACAGCATCGATGGTGTTTTCCGAGGTGAAAGAGAACAAGATAAAATCCTTTGTGAAATCTGGGCTGACGAACACAGGATATTTGGTCAGTGCTACCTTGATGTCTTCAAATGATCTCCTAGCTTCGGGGCTCCATTTGATCTCATTACCCTTTCTGAGCATGCTCGTGATATGTTTTATAATTTCAGCTAGATTCAGGATGATTCTTCTCAAGAAATTCACCTTTCCCAGGAAGGATTGTACATCCTTCTTGCTCTGAGGAGTGTTGATATTCAAAATTCCTTCTACCCTACTGAGATATATCTGTATACCTTCCTTTGAGATGATGTACCCCAACAGTCTCCCTTCTTGCATTCTGAAATGTGATTTTTTCAGATTCAAAGATATGTCAAATTTTCTGCATTTCTGGAAGACCTTATTCAGATGCACAAGATGTTGTTCGTTGGAGTCAGAATACACTGTGATGTCATCTAGGTATATCATGATAAAATTTTCCTTTTCATCAGCAATTGCTATATCCATAGCCCTATGGAAATTAGCTCCAACGTTCATAAGACCGAAAGGCTTCTTGGCATACATGAACATAGCCCATGGTGTCATGAAAGTTGTCTTTTCCTGGTCATCGGCGTGTACCATGATCTGATTGTAGCCTGAAAAACCGTCCAACATGGACATCTTTTGGGATCCAACTACCTTCTGCAAGATGTAGTCCATCTTAGTAAGTGGGTCGTTTTTCTTAAGGGATACTCTATTCAATTTCTGAAAATCCACACATAGCCTAATTTCGCCACTCTTCTTCCTTACAGGCACAAGGATGGAAACCCATTTCAAAAATCTTAGAGAAACAGTAATTTTGGTTTCATAAAGTTTCTTTACCTCTTTTTCAATTAGTGGCAACAGCATGGGATTGATCTATCTTAGATTTTTCTTGAAATGTTTTTCATCTTCTTTGAGAGGGATGATGTGTTGAATAACTCTAGTGTCGTAGACTTTCTGTAATATACCAGATATAAAATGTATGCAGAACTGAAATAAAATGCTAGTAATGGAAGAATAACAACAATATAACTAGAACATTCACCACAATAACACTGAAATGATATAAGAATAACAATAGAAATAGCACTTTGAATCTAAAATCAATGTTCACAAGCCTCTTGGAGGGGGAAACCTCCAGTTGAGAAGATCTCTATTACAATAATATCCAAGCTAGGGTTCTCATACCTTGACTCATATTTATACTAAAAAGAAGCATCTAGAGGAAGATCCTTCTAGAAGCGGAAGCTTCTATTAGGTCTTCTTACATCCTCCTTATTATATTTTATTGAAAGACCTTATTAATATTGACCTTTATTACATTCGAATATATTGTTCTACCTATGTGTGGGTTAGGACCCTAACATGTTTGCCCCCTTAAAAACATCCTTGTACTCAAGGCTTGAGATGTGGAAATTGTTGCAG
Organism: Picea glauca; assembly: GCA_000966675.3. NCBI lineage: Eukaryota > Viridiplantae > Streptophyta > Pinopsida > Pinales > Pinaceae > Picea > Picea glauca. The sequence goes on from JZKD02S1676017.1 coordinate 66,422, forward strand.
AATGGTAGTTGGTTCCCAAGCGGCATCTATTGGAGTTGTATCTTTCCACTGGACTATCACTTCTTTGATGGTTCTCTAACATAGGATATGCTCATGCTAGTCCAAAACTACTTCTGGTTGTAGCCAAATGGATCCTTCTTTAGCTAACTGTGGAAGGTTGGTTTGAATTTGGCACTTAGCTCCAATCACCTTATTTAAGCATGAAACATGAAAAACATGATGTATCTTCAAATGGTTGGGAAAAGCTAACTGATAGGCGACTTGTCCCACACGCTTGAGTATGGTATAAGGACCATAAAATTTGGGCGCTAGCTTCTGACAATGCTCGGCCTTGAGGGAAGTTTGCTTGTAAGGTTTTAGTCGAAGAAACACCTGATCCCCTTCTGCAAATTGACATTCAGAGTGACCTTGATCTGTTTGTTGCTTCATACAATCCTGTGCCATGACCAAAATATCTTTGAGGGTATGGAGAATAGCCTCTCGCACTGTAAGTGTTAGGTCAACCGCCTAGACCTTGAGGCACCCAGTAAGTATGAGAGAACTGAAGGTGGATTCTGTCCATATACTGCTTCAAAAGGAGTCATGCATGTAGTTGTATGGTATGAAGTGTTGTACCACCATTCAGCTAGGGGTAACCATTGAGCCCACTATTTTTTCTTTTCCAAGGAAAAACACCTCAAATATGTTTCCAAACACTTGTTGACAACTTTTGTTTGGCCATCAGTCTGGAGATGATAAGTTGTGGTGAGATGCAATTTGGTGCCTTGTATCTTGAACAGTTCTTGCCAAAAATTGCTTTTGAAAGTTGGGTCGCAATCAGAAACATTAGAGTGTGGCATGCCATGAAGCTTGAAGACCTAATCCATGAATATTTGAGCCACCATTGATGTTGTAAACGATTGTTGAAGGGTGTAGAAATGAGCATACATGGAAAGGCGATCAACAACCACCATGATGAAAAATTTATTTCCTGATTTGGGTAAGCCAGTAATAAAATACATAGATATATCCTTCCAAATAGCAGGTGGAATCGGGATCAGTTGTAGTGTGCCCGATGATTTGATTGTTTATCCCTTGTTGCGTTGACACAAATCACATTCAGCTACAAAATTACGAATGTCATGTTTCATACCATCCCAGAAAAAAGAACGTTTGACCCTGTCATAGGTTTTGGTGAACCCTAAGTGCCATGATGTGGGTGTAGCATGAAGCTCAGAAAGTACCATGGATTTAAGCTTTGATTGTTTACTTAAATACAAATGGCCTTTGTATCATGTTCTTCATGGAGCCACGAGTACCCTGGGGAAGCTGGAACCTTGGACTGCAATTGGTAGATCAACTGCAAACTTTTGGGATCTTGTAGCCATTCCTAGCGAACGGCTTGGATCCAATCTGGTACAATGAATGAAAGAGAAAAAAGGGATCCTTTGTCTTCATATTTTCGGGAAAGTGCATCCGCAACCACATTGTCTTTTCCTTTTTTATAAATGATCTCATAATCATATCCAAAGAGTTTAGTCACCCATTTTTGTTGTTCTGGGGAGGAAATGCGTTGCTCCAGAAAATACTTGAGACTTTGATGGTCTGTCTTAATTTGGAAACGTTTCCCCAATACATAAGGATGCCACAGATCCACGGCATGCAGAATAGACAACATTTCCTTTTCATAGATGGATTTTCCCAGATTTATTTCAGATAGTTTCTTTCTGGTAAAGGCCAAAGGTTGATCCTCTTGCATAAGGACAGCACCAATTCCTTTCCCTGAGACATCACATTCCAACACAAAGGTCTTTGTGAAATCACGAAGGACGAGGAATTGAGTGGTGCACATGGCCATATTCAATATCTGAAAATATTGAGCAGAGGCAGGAGTCCAAGTGAAAGAGTACTTTTTTAGGAGAGCAATGAGAGGTGTTGCAATCTTCCTATAATTCTTAACAAACTTGCGATAATACCCTGTTAAGCCTAGAAATCCACGCAAGATATTAAGAGTCTGTGGGTGAGTCCAATCTTGCATAGCTTCAATCTTTTTAGGATCCACCCTGATGCCATCTTTTCCAACCAGATGACCCAAGTATTCTACTTCTAAGGCACCAAAAGCACATTTAGACTGTTTCAGGAAAAGTTGGTGTTGAGAGAGTACATGGAGAACTCGATCCACATGAGCAAGATGGTCTATCTAGGTTTTTCTATAGATGAGGATATCATCAAAGAAAACTAAGACAAAATGGCGAAGAAAAGGACAAAAGACATGATTCATGAGGCTTTGGAAGGTGGAGGGGGCATTACACAAGCCAAAGGGCATGACCAAAAAATCATAGTGGCCCTCATGAGTTCTAAAGGTAGTCTTAGGAATGTCTTCCTATTTCATACATATCTGGTGGTAGCCCTAACGAAGATCCAGTTTAGTGAAGAATTGGGCACCACTCAATTCATCCAGGAGGTCATCAATGACAGGAATGGGGAATTTGTCTTTCATGGTAAGTTTGTTGAGGGAACAGAAGTTAGGACACATTCGCCAAGAATCTTCTTTCTTCAGGACCATGACCATAGGAGAAAAGTAGGGGCTCGTACTAGGGAGGATAATGCCTACATTAAGAATTTCCTAGACCATTTTCTCAATTTCATTTTTTTGGGAAAAGGGGTGACAATACGGACAAATATTGGGAGGAAGGCTTCCGAGTACAAGGGGAATGGAATGATCATGAACACCACAAGAAGGAGGGAGGCCTTGGGGAGTGGAAAAGACCAATTGATGTTTAGAAAATATGGCTTGGAGGGCTTGCGGTATCGAGGGTGTCTATGTTGCTTGTATGGCATGGAGTTGGGCGATGAAACCAGAATGACCCTTTTTGAACAGCTTTTCCATGCGATGGGAACTAATGATCTCAGGTGAACCGGCAGTGATGCCTTAGAATTTATATTGGTGGCCCTCCTGGTTGAATTTCATGGTTAAGTCTTTAAAATCCATGAGAATGGGACCCAAATTCCTTAGCCAGTTTGCACCCAACACAATGTCACAACCTCCCATGTTGATAGCAAACATATGGGATTTCAGGTGGTAGTCACCAATTTGGAGACGCACATTTTCACAATGCCCTCTACATTTCATGGAACCACCATTGGAAATCATGATTTGGATATTATTGACGGCATGGATGTAGCAATGAGTTTCTTGGGCAATGCGGTGATGAATAAAATTATGGGTGCTGCCACTATCAACTAGAATGGTGAGATTCTTATGCTTGATGTAACCGATTAGCTTGAGGTTTTGGGGAGTGGAGAAGCCAGTGAGAGTATTGAGGGAAATGACCGGTTCTACTTCGGGAGGGTCTAGGGGAGGGGTTATGCTAGTGGATTTAGGTGACTCAGACGCAGAGGGAGTTTCTTCATCTTCTTCTGAAATCTCCTCGGAGATGGCCATAAAAAGATTTTGTTCTTTACACTTATCGCCCAGGAAATATTTGTCATCACAGTTATAACAAAGGCCTTTGAGTTGGTGTTCATCCATTTCAACCCTGGTCAATTTTTGGATCCTTAGTGGAGAAAAGGGAGTAGTGGGATTTATTGGTTTAGGGTGAAGGATAAAGGAGGGTTTGTAGTTTTGAGAAGATACAACTTGTTTTTCTTCTTTATCTCTTTTGGTAGCCTCCACCCAACTCTCCGGCCAATCCATGAGGACATGGGCCCGAATTTCATCCTTGAGGCCGCTAATAAAACACTCTCGAAAAAAGGTATCAGACAAGCCCTCTGTTCTAAAATCCAGGCGCTCAAAGGCAGCTATAAAGTCTTCCACTATTCCTATTTGTTTCATCTTTGTCAAATGGCCCAAATGGTTGGTGTCAGTTTCAAAGAATTCATAAAGCTCTGCCACAAAGTGTGTCCAAGCAATATACACTTGACGAGAAGTTTTTCTCCATTGCCACCATTGCCAATGTTCTTGATCTAGATGAAGAAAACCATAATGGAGTTTGGCCAAGTCATCTGTAATGTTGTATAAAGAGAAGTAATGTTCCATTTGGGTTACCCAACCAGTGGGGTCTGGGCCATCAAATTTGGTCACATCCACCCGTGGAAGGTGTAGGTCACATTGAAAGTGATGGTTTTGCAAGGTATGGGAATGAGAGGAATGGTCACCTTCAGTATGTGGAGGTGAGGAAGAGGAAGGGTTATCTATAGGAATATGTAGTTTTGTGAAGAGTGTCGGAAAGACTTATTCAAGATGGGTGGTGAGGTCTTATTTGATTTCCCCCATTGAGGACTGCATGGTTGTATTGATGGCAGAAACATTGGCACTGAGGTGTTTCACTTCTTGTTGGGTCTCAATGAGACTAGATTGCAAGGTGTTGAAGCGAGCTTCCAAGTCTTGGCTATGAGTATGGGCTATGAGGATGAGGAAACTGAAAAGGGGTGGGCGGGGTAAAAATATTTTGCCGAAGTTATACTCTATTCTGAAGAATACTGCAGAGAGGAAATGCCCAAATGCTTAACCAGAAAGAAATGTGTATTTACTTGGCAACCCAAAAACAGTTGCATGGAAACAGATCTTGTATGTTTTAATTTGTTTATGTTTCTGTCCCCCAAGGGTTAGGTATTCAAGGGTTCTACAGACAAGGGTTTTCCCTATGCTATAGCTCTCTGATATATGTGCGGGGTCCAACAGTAGTACTCATCCCAATATCTCAAGGCACTAACTAAGGAGGATAGACTGTACCCTTAGCCGTACTACCCGACTACCCAGGTACTAGAGAGTATCTTCCCGAGTATTGTTCTCGATGACACTATAGTAGTCATGTGGTTGATCAGTTTATCTAAAGAGGGTTTCAGGTAATCTAGGTCGATCCGTACATAGGTGTTGTCTGAAGCACTACCACTCGAAGGGGTACCAATAGGGGTTACAAGGGTGGCCAACAGATGTGCGCTTAAGTACCACTTGTATTTTCGGTGTGTATGAGTCCCTCAACCATGGGTTTATGCATGTAACGGAAAATCTTTGTGGCTTAAAGATGTCGGAATAAGTCTTTACCCTGGAAAAAAATTTAACCCACTTTCTGCCGAGGAAAGCGCTCTAATACCACTTGTAATATACCAGATATAAAATGTATGTAGAACTGAAATAAAATGCTAGTAATGGCAGAATAACAGCAATATAACCAGAACATTCACCACAATAACACTGGAATGATATAAGAATAAGAACAAAAATAGCACATTGAATCTGAAAGAAATGTTCACTGGCCTCTTCGAGGGGGGAACCTCGAGTTGAGCAGAGATCTATTACAATAATATCCAAGCTAGGGTTCTCATACCCTTGACTCCTATTTATACTAAAAAGAAGCATCTAGAGGAAGATCCTTCTAGAAGTAGAAGCTTCTATTAGGTCTTCTTACATATGCATTATTCTATTTTATTGAAAGGCCTTATTAATATTAACCTTTATTACATTCGAATATATTGTTCTACCTATGTGTGGGTTAGGACCCTAACACTTTCAAGTCCTCATAACTCTAGGTGAAAACGTCAGGAAAGTCTTCCATGAGTTTGATGTATCTCTGCTTGATATCTTGACTGAGCATCTTTGACAATTTGATTATCCTTGGATTCTCCTGGGTCCATATGTTGCAATCCTTGACATCCTCATCATTCACATTGATCTTTGGATTTTTGGCTACATCATTTTCATCAAACAACTTTTCCAACGGGACTAATCCCTTGGGGATGATGTTACCTTTTAGCTCCACTATGTCCCTTCCATCTATTTGGTTCTTAAAGGAGTCATCATTAATGTGTGCAACTGTGTTTCCATATTCGTCGCAACAACACTCATCATCAATGCTCACATTAGCGAACTCATCACTCATTTGGAGAAATCTCTCCACATGTTTGTCATCTTCAAACACATACCAATACTTGATATTATCGGGTACCGTCGACCTGTGTTTGACTTCGATCTCATAATTTTTGTTGGGGAAAATGGGAATTTTAAAAATTGAAGCCGAGGTGGCCAAGGCATCCGCAATTTGATTCTACCCTCTTGGAATCGCTAACAATTTATACTCTGAGAACTCTTCGAGGAGGTCTAGCACTAGACTCCTATATGCTCTCAATCTGGGGTCCTTGTACTAGTATATACATTTCACTTGATTTATGACAAGCTCAGAGTATCCATGCACCACTATCCTCTTCGTGCCCAACTCTTTCAAATTTCTTAGACCCAAAATCAATCCCTCATACTCAACCATGTTATTTGTACAATCAAAGGCGAGTTTGTAAGAGCAGAGTTTTGATCTCACCTTGGGAGGATTTATCCATACATTGGCCCCTGCTCCCTCATTGTTGATGGCTTCATCCAAGCTCATGTTCCAAATTTCATTCTCCGCATGGTTTCTTGGGTCTGTGCACTCTTCTGCTCTACATGTGTCCTTATCCTCAACAATCATGAAAGTCATCAGCTCCTCCCCTTTAAAGCTCAGGTCATTGTAAAATATCGAGGAGTCAATCTCGGTGTCGACAGAGTAGATAGGATGGTTGTTCGGTTGGGTATTTATACTCACCATGTACTTTAGTAGCACCTCTTTGTACAACCATCTCTCTTGGATGAAAACTGGGATAGTGGCGTACAACATATCCATCTGCAGGGTTCCCTTAAATTTTGTGGCCCACAACCTGAATAATAACATGTCGAATTTAGGGGGTATTTCGGTCATGACCACGTCCATAACCAAATTCTTAGACGAGATTTGGAACAATGACATAATAAAATCTTTGATCAGACCCAAACATTTCACTTTCCTCGATTCGAAGGAGAAAAGATCCGTATAGGGCTTGGTGATGTCCAAACCTAACTCATCCATGACCACTTTTGGCATGAGATTGTGTGACGCGCCCAAATACAGCATGGCGTTATGCAAAGTCATGTCATGGATTTTGAGGCTAACATAGAAAGGGGGAACGTCCTCGGTATCACATGTTTCTTCCACCCACAGACCAAACAAAATGGCAGGGTGGTCATCTTGGACATTCAGGGTGTCGGGAGTCTCTTCCATATTTAACATTTTAATAATCTGATCTTGATACTCTCCTTTCTTGATGATCTCATTGAAAGGGATGGAGATTTTAATTTTGGCCATTTTGTTTTCAAAGTTAAAGGGGGGGGGGGACTTTATCTACCTCTTTGACATCTGACTCTCGGCTTGTTTCTGGTGCTTTTTTTAAAGCCTTCTCTTTTTAATTTCCCTTTTCAGTCATGTCCTTGGTTGGGTTGTCTTTCTTTGGTCAACTTGAGGAAGGGGTGTTTTCTTGAGGTTCCTTTGTGGGATTCATCTGTTGAGGTTCTGTAGATGCCTTTATGCTCCTGAGGTTGTATTGCTTTTGGAACTGCATGATGGCATTGTGATATCCTTTCCTAAATTCCTATGTATCCGAAGACAATGTGTCATCATTTTCGAGAATAATACCATCATTTGCATCCATTAATTGATCATTTTCTCCCTTTGTCAAGAACATGTGTGTGTCTGTGTCATCGTAGAAATGCATTTGATCTTGTATCATCTTATCAAAATATTCATTCGCATAATTGTTTTGGAATGGAGGCCTTATTGGTTGGTCACCATGGTCTCTCTATTCCCTCTGCCTGATCTGTGGGACCAAACCCCTTCTAAAGTTTTGATTTTTGAGTTGGAAATTATTTTGTTCTCGGGCGGCGGGCTTGTTATCCATGGACATCCTTTCCATCAGCTTCTCCATAGCTTTCATCATTAAGTCAAACTTGTCATTCGATGACCAAGAAGTCAATGGTTGCGCATCTCCTTGGGGTTTCTTTCCATTTCTATTGAAGTTTTGTTTGGTCTTTCCTGATGCCATCAAATTTACTTCGACTTCGATTACGTCACTCATCATGGCACCTAAATTAGAAAATATTATTTCCCTCAGCAACAAGGTGAAATTGTTGTCAAAAGAGTCGACATATCGAAGTTGTGCATATTCGGGATTCAATTGGACTTATGCAGGGATTGAGTTGTAGACCCTCATGAAACGAGTTGAAAACTATTGCATCGTCTCCTCTGGCGCTCTCTTGATATTGTTGTACTATTTTAGTAGTTGCAAAGGATTCTTCTTGTCTCCCCATATAGCAATGAACGATGTTTCAAATGCGGTGAAGTTGTGGATGCTTGTTTCTTGAAGGGACTTAAACCACTTCCTAACCTCCCCTGAAAGACTCTACATGAACAAACTCATCTTCGTGTCCTCATGATCTACCTCTTCTAGATCAACAAAATCATTGAACCAATACAAGTGTTTTTGGGTAGAGGTGTTTCCCTTGGCATCATATAGCTTGATCCTCTGGTTTTAGTTCTGGGGAAAATCATCTAGTTGGGTTGGCAGGGCAAGGGGGGCGAATTTGGTGGCCATTTCTCTAGGTGGGTTTAGGATTGGCGGGATGTTCTGAGTGTGGACTACGACAACTTGCATTATTTTGTTTGGTATCAAAGATTGAAACCTCTTCTCATCGAAGACTATATCATTCAAGATGGTTTCTGATTTAGACCTGAACAAGGTTTGTTCGAACAGGGCGTCGAAATCAAGGTCGTCAATTATTTGAAAACCATATTTGTGTAAGGATAATTTTTTGTCCAAGTAATAGAACAGGTTTGGCACCTGCTCCTTTGCCCTGCGCAAAAGTTTCTCGGGATCACATATGGGTGCTACTGGATCTGGGTCAAGGTTGGCTCTAGTATAAACTATCTTTGGAGTCAATATTTATGAGTCGTGATACTCTATGCTACTGGACTCTTTTACTGGATTCGTTAGGGTAAAGGTTTCATCCAATGTAGATGTTTGGCCCACTATTACCCTTAGGGGTCAAAACTATATCTTTAGTCATTCTCCCAGGGAAAATTTTATTCAATTATATCCCCGACAACGACGCAAAAATGTTACCACTATGTGAACTCGTTTGGCTGAGAAAACGAATGACAGAGATAACCTACAAACCAACTTTAAGGCCAAAAACTAGCCTTTCCGACCCAGAGAGGGCTCTCTCTAAGACTTCATCTCTATACAGGTTATGGATTTGAATTGTCGGCTAGATTTAACACGTTCATGCAATATTTTTGGTTATATTGGAAAGACAATGCAAGACCTTGGGCCATGGAGTCAAATTATAGAAAATGAGAGAAATAATGACTTGATAACTAAAACTTGAGAGGATAAAGGCTAAGTAGGAAACGGTCTTTCAGTTTGAATTCATTGTGGGTGGTGAGAGAAAAACACATAAAGAAACTTAGAGCACTGCTGGAGATGAATTCTGAATTTACTTAGAATAAAACACAATCGTCTAAATGGTGAAATCTAGAGCACCGCACAGTGAATTCTAGACTTGTAAAACGTTATGATTTAGACAAAATACAGACATGAATATAAAGAACACAATAAGCACATACATAAGAGAGGTCACAATACATCAAACCACTACCATTAGAATATTTTCATCAAAGTCTCAGGACCTTTGCATTAAACTTCAATTGGGTTCAAAAATTTTATTCAACAGTCATTGTCTACATTACTTTTCCAACCAACCTAGATTACATTGAAAAGATGCAATATATAGAAAAAGATGTGTCACTTGGGATGCCCTGCCCCCCCAACTAATATCTCTAGAAATTAGGCTCTGATCATTCTCTGCCAGATGATCCCTCAGATGGCACTTTACTAAGAATAGAAACTTCACTGTACCCAATCATACAATAACTAATGTTGTTTCCATAACAGTTCAGTCATCAGCAAGATTCCATCATTAAGAAGTTATGTGTCAGTGTTTTTCCTTTGCAGGTTATCGGGACGATCAAGTGCTTTTCCAGAATCCTACCACCCGATGTAACGGCTTTGATTGTTGTCGCGTGATCATTGTCTGAGGTGTGCATGTGGCGAGTAATCGCGGACTGTCACTAATGTTTCCAAGATGACAACACCAATCAGGAGACAACGCCTTTCTTCAAAAATATTGTGCGCTCATCCTACACTTGTCCTTCACGATATGTGGGTTTCCATCATTTGTGCAATGCATGTCCTCCCCATGGGTACATGTCGAAGCCCCTATTTCCTGGCAGACAACATGATTCGAGGAGAAAAAATCTTGCGATGCGTTCAAATAGAAAAAAAAATGGGGTCTATCAATTATGCTTTTGGCCTCATTTGCACTCTTGATATCTGAAGCCTTTTCCTGAGAGACCATTTGTGCCTTTTCAGATTCCTTACTTTTCTTCGTAAGACCACATTCCCCTTCAGCTTCATTTGTGCACAAGCTAGAGCTGCGCAGACGTTTTCCATGGTCGGTCCACATTCCATGAAGTCCTCTTCAATTCTCTCCTCTAACATTCTCTGTGCTTTGCGTAGTTGGATGATCATGTATTGTGATTCTCTAAACTACCTCTTGAGCGAGGTCGCATTCCCTTCTTGACTCATGAATATCCATGTCTTCGACGTCCAGCCTTCTCCACCTGGTGTGGGTTTCTCTCCCTGAACCTTCGATAGGTTCCAGTCGAATAGTGTGCATGAGTAACGCCTCAACGACCAATTTTGTACACGGCTCACTCAGGGCTTGGACCTCCCCGGTCTCTATGTTCTTCCTTGGCCTACCCATTTTCCGAGGTATCGTTTGTTGGGGGGATAAGGCTTCCAATGTATTTATTTTCTCTGCATCCCTTTGTATTTCCACCTCCACATTGTGGAATGTTGATTTTCCCATGGGTAGAGGGGGATCTCCTTTGGGTTCCCTGGGGATGTCGGCTACAAGTAGAAACTAATCCCAACTCTTTCCCAAATGCCTCAATTTCTCAACTATCAACAATTTGATTAGTGATATGTGAGATAAGTTCTTCTTCGGCTGGTTTGCTTCAGCTTGGACGATGTATGCCATTCCTCGAAGGCCCTGGTGCAAGAAGAAAGGCAAGTTCAACGGTCTCCTTCTTGTGAAGTGCATCAACAATCTGATGTGATGTGGGTGTATTCTTTCAAACCTTCTTTCACAAGTGAAATATTTTCTAATCACCCTAAGGAGTTTCTAAAAAGGCTCCTGTAGATATCGACTTAGAATGCCCGTTTCGACTTTCCCGTTTAAGAAATTTGGTTTGATGAATTATTCTTAGCACAGCATGTCCAAAGGCATGCCTTTAGACCACCTTTCACCGCGTGAATGGATCTCCATCATGGCTAATAGAGTTTCCTCCGTCACCTGGAATTTGATTCCTACAATCACCACGTGGAACCCGTTGAATCTGAGTGTGAATTGTTTCTCCAGTTTCACGTTGAATCCTTGGATTTTCTTGCCATAGAGCATGCATCTGACCTATTCGAAAGATGCTCTGACATTTGTATCTTCATTTACCAATGCCATGTTTTGAGGCTCAGACCCCAAAGTTCTACCACTTCGTGCCCCTTTAATTATGTTATGGGATGTATCCATGGTGCAATGAGCATTTTTTCTGCGCGTGCGGCAGTGAAGATGCCACCCCCTTCGCGCGGAGAATGGACAATGATATTATTAGCCTAGACCTGTCGAACGGGCAGTAGCAGAACTTCACATGATAAGCGAGGATGATTTTGGGAATTCATTGTGTGGCCACCCGGCGCCACGAATACTCTTGGTGCAAGGATGGGTTGATGTTGCGACAATGATGATGGTAGACTCATCGCAACAAGGTGAGTGCGAAAGAGAATTTGGGCATGATAAGAACTCTGAGGATGAGGGGATGACCATGAGAGGACTTGTCATTTGAAATACTAACTGGTGACCAACTTCGACCGGCTCCAAACCATGATTTAAGATGGAACAAACGTGGCAATCTTGACCGACCCAGTTTGTGACATAGTTGATGGCAATCGGCTTTCCCACAGTGAGAAACTCGGGGCTTGCGGAAAGAGTTACAGACAATGCATAAACTTGATTGGTAAATAGAATACATGCAGAGCAACTAGCATTTATAACTGGACAAGTGAGGGATGGAATCATGACATGGGACACTGAATCCAGGGTGATAAGAAGTTTTGAAGCAGTCTGAATATTTGCACAGCACACTTGCACGACGAGTACAATTCGGAGTGTGTAAAGTACAAATGATAAGAGCTGCAGAGTATGTGTGATATGAGCGTCGTGATTTCTTATCCTTTATGACTTCATAATGAGCTAATGATGGTCATTATATATGTCGATGTGACCCTTATTATAAAAACTTTCTTTGACCTTTGGCACGTAAAACCTCTTCTTCTAACATGACCCGACCTTTTGGGAAAAGACCTTTATCATTTACACATATTTGATTCTAACATCCCTTCCCAAATCCAAGGGCCAATCCGGCCACTTGTTGACTTTGACTCATTCATTGCTCGGTTCCTAACATCACACGCTTTGACACACAAACCATGACTCAACTAAGACTGACTCAAACTGAAAAAATGACAGTGCTAACAAGATGGATAGCAATTCAGGGGAAAGTATAGCTCAAAATCTCACGTAGTGCGATACAGAGCCAGTGAGCAGAGGACTCAGAAGTGGGAGTTTCATTCTTCGACACAAGGATGATCGAATTTGATGTGGGAGATAAGGAAATTGTGGAGAAGTTGAGCAGCTTGGCTCGGACAGAAGGGGAGCACGAAGGAAGTAGGGAGACCACAAGGCGAAGAAAGCTCTGATAGAAGTTAAAGGATGTCTAGGTGAGGAGTGCATAGAAGTTAAGAGAAGGGAAAGAAGGTGGAGGCCTTCTCATCCCAAGGTCTAATGAATCTCACCAAAGCAACCACAGAGGCTTGGATGGCGAGCTCTAGGTTTAAGTATCTTTGTATAAATTCAAAGAAGAAGGCAATCGTAGAGATTGAGGACACCCTGAGCACTCAGAGACATTATACCTCAGAGACAATACCACCGAGGAAGTGGTAATAGAGGAAGTTAAGGGGTGGGTGGATGAGACATATTGGATTGTCAAGGCCATGGTGGTAGAAAAAAATAGAAAAAACAACGAGGTTATTTTTCATGTGGTTAAAATTATGGAAGGGAAGTTTGAAATTTTTTGTAAGTCTCAATTAAAATTCAAGGTCACTCCGAAGGACACTGGGAGAAACGGTCGAGGTATATAGTTTGATTTCTATATCTATTCTCAAGATTTTGGTACATAGCAATCCAAAAAAATTCTTAAGGTACATAGTAGTCCAAAATTTACTTTGCAGATAAACTCTTGGCTTTTATTTTTATAATGTTTGATGTCTTTTTTAAGACCAAATTAACTTTTGAAATGAAGAAACATGGATAATTGTTCTCTGGGTATTTTTATATTTTGGGAGGTCCTCATAAAAATGTCTATAATTTTTGGATCTATATATAAATAGAAATAAAAATCTAGTTTTTAGATTTTAAAAAAAATCATATCAATACTTAAATTTTAAAAAAAAAACAATACTAAGTGATATATGGTATAAGATTTTTATAATTTTATTTATTTATTAAATATAACAAATATTAATTAAATTAAATAAAAATAATAAATCATTATTATATATATATAGCTATGAGTTCATTGTTGAGCCTATATTACTTTTGCTTTGACTTTTAAAATTTTATGTGTTACCTAACGTTCGTTTATGCAATTGTTTTTAATTTTTTAATTAAATAATAAAATTAATGTTATTTATTTAAATTTTTATTGGATATAAATTTAAAGGTTTTATTGTCAACCCAATGGTGTATTGGATATAAATTTGAAGGTTTTATTGCCAAATCAATGGTGTATTTCTATTGGTATTGGTATTGAATAATTTGTTAGTGATATATGATATTTTATTGGTGTGGTAAGGCCTTACTTCCAAGGGAAATTTTATTGGTGCAGGTTCTTGTAGTCCTACTTCACATCAAAATTTAATATGACACTTTTCCATTTAAAAAGGTTTTATTATCAATTAAAATGTTGGTTTTTTGTTATCCCTATGAGTTGGATTGATATACTACTCTCTTCATGGATTATGTGACCTCTACATTTAATGGACATTATATGAGGGATGTGCATACATTGAAGTTTTAGTATTGTGACAGACATCAAACCGTAGGGTAAAATGATATTTTGTTTGCAATACTAATTTGATATATAGTATTATTTTGATCATATTAAAAAGTTCATTAATAAGTGTATTATTAATCCATTCTTATATATATCATTGTTTATTCACCTCCCTTTCCTTGGTTATTCACAATCTTGGATATTCATTCTGAGCTAAGACATATATTAGGATGTACTAGTAGCCACTATTCAATCACCCTTCTCCAAAGATCTCATTCGTAGTAGGGGCACAACTTCTTTAGTTCCACTAGAAAAAATAAACTACATGACACCATACACCACCTTTTGTTATGCAAATCCCTTTAGTTGTGGTAGTATAAAATGGTGGCAGCGCCGCCACATACTGCTTTTGGTTCTGCAAAACCCTTTGGTGATGATAATGTTTTTACAACCTTATATTTCATTTCAATAAATCTATACATACCTTTCATAAATCATTTTTCATGGCCGCCTTAGGTGGA